>CANSZD010000707.1:0-140000 GCA_947648045.1 Beta corolliflora
AATTTGCACGCTCCAACTTGGATGGAGGGTGTTAGGACTCTATATAATATATGTATTAGAATAGGATTATTATTCCTAGTTTGTGGTGAAGTAGGAGTCTCTACTTTAAGTTGTATAAATATATTCGATGATGAATGGAAAAGGGGACACAACTTAAAACTCAATTTAACAAACCATAACTATTTAGTGTCCGAAACCATATTTTATCTCGAAAACTATAACTAATAACATGAACTATAACTAATAATGTGTAAACAATTATTAATATCTAAAAACGATGCTTATTAACCTTGAAATATAACTATTTACGGAACCATAATGTAACTAATAACATGAACACTATAACTGTGCACGTGTATAACACTACATAACTAAAGAAATCATAACTATTAATCTTAGAAATATAACTATTTACCCATAACCATAATTATAATTAATAATATAAAAACTATAACTAATAACGTATAAATAATTTCTAATAACTAAAAACCATAAATGTTAACATTACAAATATAACTATTTACGTGGAAACGATAATTAATTACCCGAAAACCATAACTACTTACCCAAAATATATATTACGAGCGAAAATTGTAACTAACTACCTAAAAACCATAACTCATAATAAGAGATACATTTGAGTTTAGACCCATTGATAGAAGGAAACAAAGAGCTTTTAAGAATATACTTACTTGACTTTGATGCAATAATGTCGTTGTTTAGCGGGAGAAACTAAGCGGAAACATCATCAAATTCTCATCAAGATTGAAGAAGACGCGAAAAGGGACGGTTAGAGCTTGAAATGTTCGAAAAAGGCTGCATTCAAATATGATTTGTCCTACTTTAGCTCAATTTCCAGAAAATTAACAATAATTGAGCTAACACTCTTAACAAATTATGGATAATTTTGGCATTTAAGCTCAAAGGAAAAGTGAAAGAAAAAGAAAGAAAGAAGAAAGAGAAGTAGGCTTTAGGTTCTAGATCCGATTATATACAACAACAAGAGAGAAATGGAAGTTGGGTGGAGGAGAGGAAAATGACAATGCGGAGGAGAGAGAAACGGGAGGGGTAGAGGATAGAGAAATGAGAGTTGGTAGAGGTGAGGGGCATAGGAGAGAAAATATAAATTGAGGAGGAAATGTGATGGTCTTACTAGCATAACTAATAGGTCAAAGCGCTTAACTAATTAGTTGTTATTCGTTCCCAGCTAAGATACGTGGTTTGATGCACGCATGTGATATTAGCATCGCATTAGCTGGGTTCGCGTTAACACTAACGTGATACCGTCTTATCCAAGAATTTGTGAAATTGTAAACCCCAACAAACAAATTGATATTAAATGCAGCAAGTCATGAGTGAACCGAGAACTTACTATATTATACAAAAACTGACTGTAACATAGAAATTAAAACTGACTATCCAAAAAATCTGACTATATTCTACAAAAGATAATTATATGATACAAAAAGTGCATTAATCAAATAAAAAGCTGACTATATCATACGAACCCAGTGCATAGTATATTTTTTTTGACAATGGCATAGTATGTTATTGTGCACCAAGTCCATTCAAGTTTTTTCTTTATATGAAATGAATGAACAAATAAGAATACATGACTTTATTTACCACATAACATAAATAGTACAGTACCATCTAAAGAAGCTTAGCTGGTGCACAATAAGGTGCATATCTATCGTGCGCCCTCAGGCTAAATGGGACCGAAGAAGAAGACTTCCAGGCGGTAAGTAGCTCGCCGGCACCGGGAAAGTCTGGAGAAACATATAAGCCACATAAAGAGCAAGAGAAAGTGTTAGAATAGGAGAAATCAAATGGAACGGTACTTTCACAGTCACAAAATGTTTCGATTCCAGCTAATACTCAGTCGAAGGAATCTGCTGGGGTAGTTTTTGGAGAAGAAGCTCGAAAGAACTGGAAAGCCTTTACTAATCAGAGTAAAATCTCAGATAAAAGTATGGGTCTAAAATTTGTTGCTCCAGTTATTGTAGAAGGCATACCTACTGCTAGATTAGAGAAAAATAAAATAGAAAGAATGAATGAGATTTGGGTTAATGTTGTGATTGTTTATGTGGTTGGTCAGAATCCAACCTTGGCTTCTCTAAAATCCTATGTGATTTCTCAATCGAATTTAATTGAAGAACCTCAAATGTTTAAACATGAAGAGGGTTATTTTGTGATTAAATTGGAGAATATAGAAGTTAGGGACTATGTGTTATATTTAGGTCCACACCTCTTCTATGGTAAATCCATGATAGTTAAACAATGGTCAGCTAGCTTTAACTTTCATAGAGAAGTTTTGAAGGTGGTACCAATCTAGGTAAAGTTACCAAATCTACCAATTAATTGCTCGAGTGAAGATTCTTTAAGTAGAATTAGTAGTTTAATTGGTGTACCATTGTATGATGATGAATGTACCACTAAATCCTTAAGAGTCTAATTTACAAGGATCTTAAAGGAAATGGATGTAACTAAAGAGATAATAAAGGAAGTGAAAATTGCTGATCCTAATGGGAAGATTATCTCTCAACCGGTTGTGTATGACTGACTCCCTCCTTTTTGTAAGAAGTGCCATATTGTTGGACACATTGCGATACAAGACCGATTCGAGTAAAATTCGGAAGTAAACCTCAGCAAAAATGGGTTGAAAAATCTACTGTAGAGATTGTTGTTCAGAAAGATAACAATGAGGATCCATAGTGTGTTTTTATGGCTGGTGGTCCCTCTTTGGCAGTAAACTCTAGCTCAGCTGGTGGTCATGTCACTGAGGTAGATCATGGCAACATAATCACACCTAATCAAACTCCAGTTGGGACACCAGAGGGTTTACAGAGCAAGAATGTGGAAGAAGAAAGAGCATGGACTGTTGTAACTAAGAAGACAAATACAAAATGGCAAGCAAGTGGCATATCAATCAACTAGAATGATTGCTTACAGTGTTGTTCAAGACTTAGGTAGACCTTGGGGTTCTAAGGGACCAAACCCTTATCTTTCATGATGATAGTTGTCTCCTGGAATGTTAGGGGTATGAATGACCCTTTCAAAATAAAAGAAAATTTAGATTTCTTACAAGAGCAGAAGGTGACAGTTTGTGCCCTTCTTGAGACTAGAGTTAGAGCTCACAATGCAGCTAAAATTCAAAGAAAGTTTAGTACAAAGTGGACTTGGGTATGCAATTACTCTTCCTCCCCTAGAGGAAGAATTTGGTTAGGATGGCAACACAATGATGTCAAGGTGAATGTTATAAGTCAGTCTGAACAGGTTATTATTGCTGATTTTAATAACCTTACTGACTCTATTACTTTCAGAATGTTTATTGTGTATGGTTTACACACTATCAGTGATAGAAAATCTCTATGGAGGGAACTGAGTATTGCTACTGCAAGGTGCAGCATTCCCTTCATTATTATAGGTGACTTTAACTCTGTGTATCAATCTAGTGACAGAGTTAATGGTGCTTTGGTGAGTGACAATGAGACTCAAGACATGACTAATTTTATTCTGGACGCCAATGTTATTGAAGCTCCTAGCATGGGTTTGTTTTACTCTTGGACTAACAAGGGTACTGGAGATGACATAATAGCTAGTAGGATTGACAGGGCTTTTGTTAATTCTCTATGGATTGATAAGTTTGCTGAGGTTAAAGTGAATTATTTGCCTTATGGTATATCTGATCATTCCCCTTTGATATTTAACTTGGATCCTACCTCTTTAGAAGGAGAAAGACCTTTTAAATTTCATAATATTATGTGTGAACATGAGAATTTTGATGAAATTGTGAAAAATGTCTGGGATGATGTGAATGATATATATAATATGAAAAAAGTTTGGCTCAAGCTTAAGAATGTTAAACATGCTCTTGAAAGCTTACATTCAAAGCATTTCTCTCAAGCTCATCTTACAATGGAAAAGTTTAGAAGGAAGCTTGTCGCTTTGCAAGCTTTACCGGCATTGAATGAAGATCTTGAGCTTTAGCAGAGGAGGAAAAGGATTGTTATAAAGCTCATATTCTAGTCAAGGTTTGATGAAGCGTCCTCGAGACAAAAGTCTAGGATAAACTGGATCTCTCTTGGAGATTCTAATACAAAATTCTTCTTTACTGCTGTGAAAATTAGAAAATCAAGAAATAGACTGGTTGTGGTTTATACTGAAAATGATGAAGCTCTCACTAATACAACATCAATACAAGATGAAATTGTAGGATTTTACAAAAATCTGTTGGGTACTTGCTCTCTAGAATTGCCTGCAATTGATCTACCTACGGTGAGAGCATGTCCTACTATGAGTAATTCAGCAAGAGATATGCTTTCTCAACCTATTATTGAGCTGGAAATTGAAAATGCTCTATTGTCAATTGATGACTCTAAAGCTCCAGGAATAGATGGGTTCAATGCTGTTTTCTTCAAGAAATGTTGGCCATACATCAAGCATGATATTTATGCTGCAGTTCAGGAGTTTTTTCAAAAATCTTATATGCATGGCCCTGTTAATATCACTGTTGTTACTTTTATTCCCAAGAAAGATAATGCTAGATATGTAAAGGATTTTTGACCTATAGCTTGTTGTACCATCCTATATAAGATAATGTCTAAAGTTCTTACTCTTAGGATGCATAAAATTATAGGTGAGGTTGTGAACCAATCTCAGTCAGGATTCATACCAAAGAGGTACATTGCTGACAACATAATCTCGGCTACTGAATTGATCAGGGGTTATAGTAGATCACACATTTCTCCTAGGTGTGTGATTAAAGTGGACATCAGGAAAGCTTATGACTCAGTGGAGTGGATGTTCCTTGAAGCTATGTTGGATGAGTTAGGCTTCCCAAGTCAGTTTATCAGGTGGATAATGGCTTGTGTAAAAAGTGTGTCATATTCAATTTTGATAAATGGAATTCCTACAAGAGCGTTCAAGGCTAAAAAAGGGTTGAGACAGGGAGATCCTCTCTCTCCCTTTCTTTTTGCCCTATGCATGAAGTATTTAAGTAGGTGCCTTGGAAGACTTCAGCTGAACCCATATTTTAACTTTCACCCAAAATGTCAAAGGTTGCACCTCACTCACCTCATGTTTGCAGATGACTTATTGCTCTTTGCAAGAGCAGACATAAGTTCTATTACAAAAATCATGGCAGTGTTTTAGAAGTTCTCTCAAGCTTCAGGTTTGGAAGCAAGTGTGGAAAAAGTTGCATTTATATGGCTGGAGTGAGTAGTGATGAAGCTGATGTGTTAGTAGCTGCTGCGAATATGCATGCCTTTAGGTGTGCTTCCTTTCAAGTACTTAGGAGTGCCATTGACGCTTAAGAAGTTAAGCTTTTCACAGTGCAAACCTCTCATTGAAAAGATTACAGAGAGGGCTCAAGGTTGGATGGCTCACCTGTTATCGAAGATTGCAACTCATAAGAAGAATCCTAAGTAGCATGCAGAACTATTGGGCTCACATTTTCCCTCTCTAAAAAAAAGTTATCAAAGCTATTGAGAGTATATGCAGAAAGTTTTTGTGGACTGCTTCAACCAACCCTTCAAAAAAAGCTCCAATAGCTTGGTCTGATTTTCATAAACCTAAAACAGCAGGAGGTTGGAATGTGGTTGATATGAAGATTTGGAATAAAGTCGCTATTTTGAAACTTTTATGGGCTTTGCCTTTTAAGAGTGATAAATTGTGGGTAAGATAGGTCCATTCTTATTATATCAAGAGAAGGGGGCTGTATAATGTTGCTATAAGTAGCAACACTTCATGGCTGTTAAGGAAGATTATTGACAGTATAAGCATATTAATTAGCTGACTTGGGAGGTTGAAATACTATTATGAGTAATGATCAGTTTAGCATAAAAAAATCTACAAGCGTTTAATAGGGGATCAGGAGAGAGTTCCTTGGAGAAGGATAGTGTGCAATAACAAAGCGACTCCCAAAAGCAAATTCATTCTTTGGTTGGCTGTGCAAAACAGACTTTACACTGCTGACAGATTGCTTCTGTGGAATGTGCCATGTAATTGAATTTGTTGTCTTTGTGACAAAGAAAAAGAAACAGTCGAACACCTCTTCTTTGCTTATGACTATGCTGCTGTAATTTGGCATGCTATGTTGCAGATGCTTGGGATTACTCCTCAGGGGTAGGGGTTCCAGTATGAACAGCATCAAGTTTCTTTGAAGGCTCGTAGCAAGAGCATAATTTCTACAATATATGTAATGCTCTTTTCAGAAACTGTTTATGCAGTTTGGATTCAGAGAATCAACAAGATTTTTAGAGGATCTCTTTTTCATCCAGTTCAAGTGGTGAAAGAGATTAATTTTAAAGTTGCTTCTAATTGTAAAGTTAGTGATAGACAGTTGCTTTTTTTGAACAGCTCTTAGCCTTTGTTGGGCCTTAGTTTGTGCTGGCTTGCTTCCCTGTCTTCTAGTTGGAGGAGGGTGGGTAAAGCCTTTAGCTTGTAATGGTGTGCTCACCTATTTTTTTGGTAGCCAATAATAACTTTGAATTGCCAAAAAAAAAAAAAAGAATACATGACTTTATACTAAGAGATAAGTGACTTAGCCATCCGAACCAATTGAGGTTGAGGTGGTGGAGTAGTGGTATCGCTTCCCACCTCATATCCCCGAGGTCTAGGGATCAAACCTCATGGGACTCATTTGAGGATTTCCCCTTATTCCCCCTCAAGTGAGTTCCCTTCATCTTATCTTAAGAAAAAAAATTATCCGAACCAATTAAATAAATGTTCAATTTTGAGGTTGAGGTGGTGGAGTAGTGACATCGTTTCCCACCTCATATCCCTGAGGTCTAGGGATCAAACCTCATGGAACTCATTTGAGGATTTCTCCTTATCCCCTATCAAGTGAGTCCCCTTTATCTTACCTTTAAAAAAAATTATCCGAACCAATTTCTTGCTATTTTTATTCAAATAAACCGTTGTCTTCCACATAGTTACTTTATTACCCAACGATCAACATCCAATCTTCAATGCAAAATTATCTTCGATACCACCCTAACCAAATTTGTCTTATATTCGAATGTGAGATAATCAACGTGACGATTTGTTAATGCAATAACATGTTAATTATCATGGAACTTTTTTTATGACACGGCCTCTCCTTATGCGTTGGCTATATGACTCTTTTCTCTACATTTGTTACTTGCACATAAAAATAGGTTAATAGATAGATTTGAACCTATAACCTATAATTTGCAAAGTAAATATAATTTTTTTAGCTGTATACTATTAATATCTTAACCATTGTTACTAATATCTCGATCCCGACCTTATGAGTTCGTAACCCGAAAGGACCTGAATGACTCGATCCTATGTAGAATCTCAATTTTGTAGGATCTTCCGATCCCACTCAACTTAAAAGATTCACAGGGTAGGATCTTAATACGATTTTATGATATTTTGATTCAACAATCTCACATATTACATTTTCTACTATGAGATTTCGGTTACATGTTGCTCAAAATCTTAAAGTATTGAACTACTATCTTTGTTTGTGAATAAAAAAAATCATTATTAGAGTGTTAACTAAAAACATGAATATTATAGCATAATTTTCACTATTTAACCCAACTTGCATAATCTCACAATCCTACAACTCGATCCTACCCGTCTCTACGATACAAAGTAGGATCTTAATCCTAACAATAATATTAGTTTTATAAATAATAATAGAATATCAATCATACCTTTAACATGTATACATAAATAATAATATTTGTTCATGTGTTGTTGCAAAAAATATGACATTAAAAAGTATCAATAATTAGTATTAACATATTAGTATTACAAACAATAACCTCGATGTATATATCCCTCGGGTCAATAACTAGTTAGGTATGCCAAAGACAAAAAGGCTTTAATCCAGTTGTTTATGGCTAAATCATGTTGAAGTGAATGAAGGACGGAAGGATAAGAAGATTATCATTATATATATATATATATATATATATATATATATATATATATATATATATATATATATATATATAGGGTGGATATCATTGGAAAAAAATGTTTCCTAATCCGAAAACCGAAAACAAGCTAAGGGTAACTTTTAACCCCTTTAGGGTAACTTTTAACACTTTTAGGGTAACTTTTGCCAGTTTTGGGGCAACTTTGTCAGTTTTGAGGTAACTTTTACCAGTTTTGGGGTAACTTTATTATATTAAGGGTAGTTCTATATATTTCAAGGGTAACTTTATTTATTATAAGAGTAACTATTACCACTTTTAGGGTAACTTTTACCATTTTTAGGGTAACTTTTACCACTTTAAAGGTAACTTTCCTATGTTTAAGGCCTTAAGAGTAACTTTATACTAAAAGTAGTTTTGAATTTTTTTACGGTAACTCGCTTTTAGAATTATAAAAGTAACTTTTATTAGAGTAACTAATAACTTTAGCTATTGATACTTTTTTTCCCAATACGCCACCTTCTTCCTCAACCTACATCTTCTTCCTTTTTCTTTGCTAAACTTTGTGTGTTGCAACAACAATGGCAATGAAACTCAAGTATACCCATCAATTTATCAACAACCTCTTACCTTTACGTTCCCCAATGCAAATTATCCATGTCCGATTTTAAAAATCAATATAAATCAACAACAGCAACATCCTTATGAGAGGATCCGGATTGAAAGGAAGAACAGAAGCTAGGGTATCGGGAAACAAGTATCTCTAGAATGTTTTGGAGATATTTGAAGGATGTTGGAGATGGCGGACGAGTCGACTCGGAATGAATCGGAAGAAGAAGCTTCACTTGTAGGGATCATAGGATTGCGATGCCATCGGAGAAAATGAGCTTAGAAATCGGAAGGAGGCCGTAGCTCGGTGTTTTCTGCGATTGATGAAGGAGGAGAGAGAAAAAAAATAGAAGGGTTAAATGTGGGTTGGATCTTTAGAGGAGAGAGAGAGGGGTGGAGTTTAATGAGCAGAGAGGGAGAGTGTCAGAGTGGGATAGAGGGAATTGAGAATATAAGCCGCACGATCAAAATCAACGGCCCAGATGTCTTGTTTTCAGTTTTCATATTAAGAGTTGTTTTCACAAGATCTGGTTCCTATATATATATATATATATATATATATATATATATATATATATATATATATATATATATATATATATATATATATATATATTTATATATATATATATATATATATATATAGAGAGAGAGAGAGAGAGAAAGAGATAGCGCAAAGGGAGACGAAACTTATAACCTAGCATAGGTCAACCTGTCTTAAATAGATATAGGAAAGACTGCACTGTCTGGCAGAGGGAGAGGGTAAAAGGAAACCCAACCATTTATGTACTTTTTAGTGGGATTTGATCCCACAACTTTGAAATTGTGAGATGCTAGACCAAAAATTGCTTAGTAACTTCTACCTCGATTATAACTAGAGGCGACAAATAGGTTGTTCAGGTCAGGTACAAGTCAAGTCATTTTAGGTTGGTCATGTTCGGCTCAAAGCCTTTTTATTAGTTAGGTTTTATTTTGTAATGTAATGGTAAACTGTCCTTTTATTTTAAAGTTAAATATTCTTTTGTAATGTAACTGTAAACTGCAAACGAAGATTAAGCCTTTTCACAAGTCAAGTCATTTCAGGTGGGTCATGTTTGTGTCAACTTTATATTCGGATTGAGTTCGAATCGGTTCTAGTGCAATCGGGCATATTTCGAATCTACAATATTTCGGGCTGGGTTGAGTTTGGGTTAGATAACTCAGGTATATATCATGTCGTGTTAAGTCAGGTTGAGTCGTTGTTGAAATTTTTGGTTAGTCTTTGTTTTGGTCGATTTTTGTTCATCAAGTTTTCATATTGTCAATATTGCCAAGGAATTTATGTTTATATTTGAAATCTTGTACAACAAAAATATAGAATCGATATTTCATTTACTAGAGTTGAGATTAATACTAAATTACCACCAGTCATGTTTGAGTTATTCTGGTTGATGTAAAATAGTTTCAAGACACTTTAAGTTTGAGTTGTCTTCGAATCTAACTAATTCATGTGGAAGTTAGATCATAATTATTCAGGTACAATTTCGTGTCAGATAGATTCAGTTTGGGTTATCTTCAGGTACATATGTTTTTTATTTTGGTTTAATTTTGGGTCGGGTTCGGGTCGGTGCGCTTATTTCGGGTTTCCTTTCAACTTTGAATCATTGTTTCGGGGTATAAACGGATTCCGAGTCTAATATTTCAGGTCGGATAATCTAGGTACGAGTCAGTTTTGCCAATTCTACTATAATCCTTAAAAAATACTCGAGTATCTATACTTCCTCAAAGATGCTTATAGAACCTATTTTATTCTATTAACCCACACAATATATCTTACCCACACAAAAAGTCAAACGGGTCAAATTTCAACGTGATTGTAAAATCTAAATAGATCCCACATACTTCTTTCGTTCCAAAATAAGTGAAACACTTGCCAAAAAAGCCTCTCACATAAATGGAGGGGATTGTTTCATTTATTTTGGAACGGATTAACTAATATATTTGCTATTTATATACAGAAGAATTTATGATCAAAATTTATACCGAGAGCCATATCACTAGACTCCTCCCACAAAAATCAATAGTTAAAAGATGGACGGATGGGCTATCAACTCTGCAGCTTCCTTGTCGACTGGATCCAAACTCTTAATCACCAAGTAAAACACTCAAAACCGAGTAAATATATACTTCTATTTGTGTATATATTACTCTTTGACATTTAACACACCCTTCCTCTTTCTTTCCAACTCCAAAGCACCTCACCCTATATTAGAGGGAATTTTTTTTTTTTTTTTTGAGGAACATAAAAGGGGGACATTTTAAGGTTCATATAAAAGTATAAAACCCACCTTCCATCTGCTACACATACCATCACATCCGGGGACATTCCCGGTATCCCATACGCCATACACACCATTTTAATCCCAAACCAACACTTAAAACAATGGAATTCTTCAAGAAAGCCAAGGCAGTTCGTCTTCGTAGCCAGCACCACAAGTACCTAACAGCCGCAGAAGACGAAGAGAGCGTCAAACAAAGCCGCAATGGCTCATCAAAGAGCGCACGTTGGATCGTCGAGCCAGTCGAAGACAAACCCAACGTCATACGCCTTAAGAACTCCTACACCTCAAAATATTTATCAGCTTCGGATGAACCCTTCTTATTGGGGTGGACTGGAAGACGTGTCCTCCAGTCGTCCCCTAGGCTCCGACTCGACCCTGCAGTCGAGTGGGAGCCTATCAATGAAGGGTCACAAGTCAAATTAGGAACACGCAATGGAAACTTCTTAAGAGGTAATGGTGGGGTTCCACCTTGGAATAATTCAGTCACACATGACGTACCATCTAGGAGTTCTAGCCAAGATTGGATCATGTGGACCGTTGATGTTCTTGAGGTTGACTATCAATCTACGGATGAAATTGAACATAAAGGGAGTGTTATTAAGGAAATGGTGGGAAGTAATGTAGAGGATCATAGCTCATTGTCTAGGAAATCTTCTTATTCTTCTGCTACAGAGTCAACAATGGAGGTGGATAAAGATTATTATGAGGTTCAATCATCTGTTGCTACTCCTAAGTCTGCTAGATCTGTGCGTTCTTCTTCTAAATTTGAGGTGCGTTTGTTTGAATTTCCTAATTTTAATTTCCAGATATTGCTTAATAAAGGATATAAAAATTAATAGTTTGGTTTCACATTGTATATTTTCATAATTCTGATTTGAAAACTTTCACTTTCAACGCAATGTCATGTGGCCCTTACGGCCTTACCTCTTAGTAAGGATACTTTTGCAATTGGAGAGGACAACTCACATGTCCTACAAATTGATTACACTTTCTTTTATTAAAATGAATGTCTTGAATTTACAAAAATAATTGAAGTGTTTTTATACAGTTTTGATTGCACTACGGCATTATGTGCATTTTTTTGCCTGGATTTATGAGAACTGAAGTAAACCTTGGTGGATTTGATTAGACCTCCTTAGTCCTGAAACTTATTTTCATAAGGTGAAGAGAAGGCAACCTCGTTGCACACTTGTACTTCCTTCGTTACATTTGTTTTTTGTGGTTTTCAACCCAATTTTTTTTTTGTCAATAAATATATTTGATTAGACAATGTATTCGAAATTTAAAAAAAAAAAATGAAATTATGATAAGAATATATGGTGTTAGAATGTGGTTTCGTTTGAGTATGATTTAGCCAAAGTTGATGGGAATTATCTTCTTACTTGATAAAACTAGTAAATTTAGTCTCCAAGGTAGTTAAGAAAGCACTCAAATTAGTAGAAAAAGTATTTAGAGCAATGAAATGATGGAGAAAGCAAAATTAGGTGTAGATATTGGACATGGATCAAAGCATGCCATAATTAAAGCCATCAATTTCTAGCTTCAATGATCCCTAATCTTGCTATCCCCTGTCCTTTTGATAACTTTAGAATTTGTCCAACTTGTAACACAATACATTAATTACAACTAGTTGTGTGGTCCAGTCATTGTTCTAATTGATTCGATTTGATTTTTATATAAAATAAAAAAATCTAGTAATGGATGACTTTTCATGGGATCTTTTGATGAGTTGGCAATAATTGGAAACTTGATATCTTGGTCAAATGAATTCTAAGTATATTCACAACTTGCATATCTATATTAATCTGTTATTATAAAGTCTTCGTTTGTCCTAATTTTGTTGTCACATTATCACATAGTACTAGTAGTATCCTTGGCACAAATTTTAAAAGCAGTGAAAAGGTAGAGCGCAAAAATTAGGGAGGAAGGTAAGTGTGATGCCTTATGCCTAACATTAGAAAAATTGTAGATGAGATCAACATAGAATAAAGTCATGATCATTAACCACTTCCTACTCCCCTGTACTGCTGATTCACTGTCAATAACCACCTTAAACTTGCCTCTCCTGCTAACGTAATAACCTGAACACTAATCATTTATATTATTTTCACATGTTAATAACCAGGTTCCATCAACTCCTAGTCCAAGGGCTAGTCCTACAGCATCAGAGAAATCCACTCGAATCTCGCCCCATGTCCAAAATATGCGCAACGAGTCTCAGGTACTTCACTAATCCTATCAGATTGTCATTGTACCAGTGTAATTAATCTCAATTCAATCGTGCTAACAAAGTACTTTTTTTTCCCCTGTTGGTATTGAACTCAGCATTCCAATTCTTTCAACAAGCTCAAATCCATGTTAAATGGTCTACAAGACCTACTTAATGACACAGAAGAAGTCGACACAAACGCAGAAGTGGAATCAGAAACCTCTGCCGATTTAGCCTCACACCACCCTCACCAACTAGACGTTATAATGGCAAAACAAACTCTTAAAGGAATGAATCACATGGACTTTAAAACTATGTTATCCTCTGGGAGAGACAAGAAGTTGGAGAAGTCCATCAATATCCTCGTTGCTGATGCTAAAGTGTCATACCTCGGCCAAGTCCCTAAGGAGGTCGCCAACCTTCAACACCAGCTTAAGTCTATGAGAAATGACCATGACTTGGCAAATAAACATTTGAGTGAGTACACAACATTTTCTTCAAGGAGATTAGAGATTAAGGCCGAACTTAAGAAGGACGCAGCTAAGGCTCACGAGTTGGAGACTCTAGAGGATGGCTTCGCCAACATGTTGGTGACAGCAAGAGCCAAGAGGGATGATATATTGAAGCAACTTGAGGAAGTTGACAGTAGGATCAAAGCTGCAGAAAGAAGACAGGCTGATAACGCGGTGGATATTGAAGAGCTTATTTCGAGGATAGGAGAGAAGAGTCAAACCCTTAGGGAGATGGAGAGGACAGACAAATCATGGCAAGTGAAAAAAGTTGAAGCCGAGAAGACATTGGAGAGTGTAGAGGAAGATTGGGTTAAGATGAAGAGTTTGCTTCAAGATGTTTGATTGTGGCTTTATCTATTTGAAAGATTAATCTTCCTTTTTTTACCTATGCAATTTTGAGTAATCCTGTATTATATTTTTTGATTTTTTGTACAATAAAGACGATTATATACATGTTCTACTCTTCCCTCTTCAACATAATAATCTTTTTGACCTAAGAGATCAATATATCATGATAAAGAATGGAATATGTAGATATGTTCCAATCATGCATAATTATGCTCTGGTCCTGTTAAACAATAATATTGTCTTCATGACTTCTGAAATTTATAGAATTCAGAGAAGTCCCATAGTCGTGCCTGCTTCAAATAACCTATAACAAGTACATCTTGAAAATAATAACTTAAGAAAGATATATTACAAGTATTAGAGTAATATAATATACTTAAGGACAGTTAGGTCTTTGTATTCATTTAGGTCTGTTATTCAGTAATGTATATATACTGCCAGGGCCACCTATTCTAGGTGAGTCACAATTATTATTCAATCCTCACACATGGTATCAAAGCCCTAGTGTTTTCTTTTCTCTCTCGATTTTTTTTTCCCTTATAGCTTCGATTTTTTTCCCGGGTCGTTGATCATGTCCTCTCGGTTCTCAATCAACCTCTCTCACCATGGCTGATCACTCTTCTCCTATGGCTGCCCACATGGGTCGGAGTTTCTCCTCCGCTCTTGTTTCACCCTCGCTTCGCTCTCCACATCTTCTCGAGCCCTCTCAGCCTTTGCTCCCACGACTCTTGGATCGTGGACCTCCCTCGGTTCACTCGCCCGAGCCCCTCGGATGCGTCGCATCATCCGACGCCGAGCGTGGCTCTCGCTGCGCAACCTACGCGAGCCTCGCGGGCTCCCCCGGGTTTCTCTCTCCCACGCGGCCCCACACCGCCCGGGTCGAGTATCTCTACCACGCGCCCCACGCCGCCATGGTCGAGTATTCCCTTCTCGCCGCCGTATTCGCGGCCCACCATCGTTCATTCGATGGTATCTACTCACTGCCTCTTCGTCGCAAGGCCCTTCCATGTCCTTGTTCACTTGGCGGCCAGACCCAACACTCACACGCCTATCGGTGGCAACCGGTGTCCGTCCCCAATGTCTCCAACGCTGTGACCGTTCAACTCAATGTCCCGGAGGACTACTTGCCTTGGAAGACACAATTTACATGTCTTTTAGTTACAAATCAGTTACTTGGTTTTGTGGATGGCTCGGCTCCTATTCCGAGTCCGCAGGTGCTTGATGCACAAGGTATTTCTCAACCTAACCCTTCTTTTTATGAGTATCTGAGGATTGATCAACAAATAAAAGGGTGGTTGTATGCTACTTTATCTCGAGATGTTTTAACTGATATTCAAGGTTTAAGTACTGCTAGTGCTATTTGGAACCGGTTAGAGAGTCGTTTTTTGCATGCTAGTATGGCTCGATCCATGGAACTTAAGGGTCGTCTTAATCTCCTTCGTAAAGGCGAAAATCAATCTTTAGATTTTTTTTTGCGTGAAATCAAGGTCATTCTTTGATTCATTGGCTGCTATTCAGTGTCCGATTTCTGATTATGATTTGGTTCAGCACACTTTGTTTGGTCTGGGTCATGATCCAAATTATGATACTCTGGTTACGACTTTGTTGTTGCAATCTTTTACGTTGACCTTTGATGACTTGCGGCCTAAATTGATGATGCATGAGCAACGCCTTAAGTTACGAAATAGTTATGATGATCTCGCCACCTCTCGGCATGCCTTAGTTGCCACTACTTGGTTCTCCCGCTCCTCCTAAGAATCAAGGGGGTGGCAAGCCTAAGGGTCGCCACAATAGAAACAAAGGTAACAATGGAAACCGTGGCAATGGTGGTCGCGGTAATGGTTCAGGACGCGGGAATGGCACTCCTCAAAACAGTTCGGGTAATGTGCAACAAACTCGTACCCGTGGTAATGGTATGCGCAATTTCTCTACTATGTCTGTTGTTAATTTGCCTAGTGTTACTACTACTATTACTAATACTTTGTGCTCAGGAGCAATAACTCGTCTAGTGGAAATTTAAGCTCTAACCCCACTTCCGATACTTGTGGTTTGTGTTGGTATCCCGCCATCGGGCCGCCTATTGTCCTCACCGTTTCAATCCTAACTTTGTGCCTTCTAGCTCGGATAGTGTCACTCGTGCCTTTCTTTGCCGCTGTCGTGTTGGTGGTGAGACCAATGACTCTCGCGGTATCCCGACTGCGGAGCGGCTTCCCATATGACTCCCTCGGGATGGTAAGTTCTCTCATGTTGTTCCCTATCTTGGGTCTCGTTCGGTTGTAGTTGGTGATGGTACTTTGCTCCCAATTAAAAACATTGGTAATCTTAATATTCCCACTAGTGGTCGTTCCCTTACTTTGTCTTGATCTGTCATGTCCCTAAACTCCAACATAATCATTTGTGCGTCAATAAGTTGTGTCATGATAATGATTGTGTTGTGATTTTTGATAAATCTTTCGTTTGTGTTAAGGACAAGATAACGGGGGCGGTTCTTCTCAAGGGTTCCAGTAAAAATGGTGTCTACCCCATTCACCCTCAGGTTGTTAGCTCCGAGTCACCCATTTCTGCTTACGTCGCTCTTAAGGAATCAGGAGATGTCTGGCATTCCCGACTTGGTCATACTTCTTCTAGAGTTTTAGGACATTTATGCTCAAACCATCATATTTCATGTACTTCTACATTTAAAGATGACTGCGTTCATTGCAAAGTAGGAAAAATACATCGTTTACCTTTTGAAAAGGTTGCACATTGTTCTCCGTATCCCTTATATTTAATTCATAGTGATTTATGGCAATCTCCTGTTTTGTCAAATCAATTCTATAAATATTATGCAGTGTTTGTTGATGATTTTTCACGGTATTCTTGGATTTTTCCATTGCGTAAGAAATCAGAATTTTATTCTCAATTTATTTATTTCCAGAAAATGGTGGAAAACTTGTTTAACTCGAAAATAAAAATTTTTCAAAGTGATGGTGGCAGGGAATTTGACAATGGTCCCTTGCTCGATCATTTTCGAGAATCTGGGATTATGTTTCGTAAATCTTGCTCGGGCACTCAAGAGCAAAACGGAGTCGCAGAGAGAAAACATCGCCACATTGTTGAGATGGCTCGTACTTTTCTTATTCAATCTGACTTGCCAGCTCAATTTTGGGTTGATGCTGCGTACTCCGCCACTTATATTATTAATCGGTTGCCCAGTGCCGTTTTACAAAATATATCCCCTTATCAAAAGCTTTTTCGACGTTCACCCTCTTACTCTTTTCTAAAGACTTTTGGGTGTGCTTGTTTTCCATTACTCATGGATCCTAAAATAAATAAACTGCAACCTAAATCCAAACATTGTATTTTTATAGGTTATGCTTCTAATTATAAGGGATATCGATGCTTAGATCCTATTTCGGGCAAGGTTTACGTGAGTCGCCATGTTCTTTTTCTTGAGCACAAATTTTCCTATCGGTCTCTAGTCACATCCAAGCCTAGTTTGTCTCTCTTGTCTTCTGACACATCTCCCACGTTATTTGTTCAATCTTGGTCTCCGACTCTTGTTGCGCCTCCCTCGTCCTCGAGTTTCCCTATGGTCATCCCCTCGGTCCCCAAGATGTCACTCTCTCCTCGGGAGATGCGTGTCTCTCGTGTTCCTACCCTGTGTCAGTCCATAGTCTCACCTACTCGTGTGCCTTCCTCCCCACCTGTTGAGTCGTTGTCTAGTGAGCCTCTAACCCCTAGCGAGTCGTTACCCACGTCGCCTCCTCTACCCATTGTTGAGTCGCCCCTGGTCGAGTCATCTATTGTTGAGTCGCCTGTGTCTCCTGTCGTCTCCCCTGTGTCGGTTCCCTCTAGTGCTCCTACCTCTGTTTCTTCTAATGTGCATCCTATGGTTACGCGTCTTAGATCTGGCATTGTTAAACCTCGTGTGTTACTTAACTTGAAAACAGATGTTATTGAGTCAGAACCCTCTAATTATAACCATGCATCTAAGGATTCTCGATGGCGCCAAGCCATGGCTGATGAATATGATGCGCTGATTAAAAATGATACTTGGGAGCTTGTGCCTCGCAACTTTCGTAACGTCCTTGGTTGTAAATGGGTCTATAAGATTAAATACCATTCTGATGGGTCGGTGGAACGTTTCAAAGCTCGACTAGTCGTTTTTGGAAATCACCAACAGGCAGGTATTGATTATTTTGAAACTTTTAGTCCTGTGGTCAGATCGACTACTGTGCGTCTTGTCCTTACTCTTGCTGTTACATTTAAATGGACTATTCGTCAACTTGATGTGAAAAATGCTTTCTTACATGGTTTCCTCAATGAGGAGGTTTACATGAGACAACCTCCTGGTTTTGTTCATCCTGACAAATCCAATCATGTGTGTCGCCTTCGTAAGTCCATTTATGGTTTGAAACAAGCTCCCGGAGCTTGGTTCTCTCGTTCAAGCAATTTTCCGCTTTCTATTGGTTTCAAATGCAAGCAATTGTGACACGTCCATGTTCACTCTCAAATATCGTGGTCATCTCATTATTCTTCTCTTATATGTGGATGATATTGTTCTTACCGGGTAGTGATCCTTCACTTGTGCAAAAGTTGATTTGTCCTTTCTTCTCGGTTTGCCATGAAGGATTTGGGGGATTTGCATTATTTTCGGGGGTTCGGGTTGTGCGTACTTCTTCGGTTTATTCTTGTCTCAACATAAGTATGTTCTTGATTTGCTCAAAAAATTTCATTTGCATACTTGTCAAACCCGTACGCACTCCCATTGTCTCTCGAGTTACCTTGTCCCTCTTGGATGGGGAGTTGCTTGCGATCCCACGTAGTATCGTAGTATGGTTGGCGCTTTGCAATATTTAACTATGACTCGTCCCGACATTGCTTATCTTTGTTAATATGGTGTCACGGTTTATGCATGCTCCCGTCATCGCTCACCTTCTTCTTTGTGAAAAGAATTTTCGGATATCTGCAGAGGCACTTCGATTATGGCCTGTTTCTTCATCGTGATAGCTCTCCGACAATCGTCATTGCCTATTCGGATGCGATTGGGCTGGTTGCCACGATAGTCGTCGTTCCCACTTTCGGTTATGCGGTTTTCCTGGGTAAAAACTTAATATCCTGGCGTTCCAAAAAGCAACCCTATCTGTTTCCAAGTCTTCCACTGAGGCTGAGTATCGTGCAGTTGCCTACACTGCGGCTGAAACGATCTCCATTCGCCAACTTCTTGCTGATGTTGGTTACTTCCTTCGTTGTCCCGTTCTTTTGTATTGTGATAATGTCTCTCGCTACTTATCTTACCGCTAATCCGAGTTCAAAGATGATCGTAGCAAACACATAGATGTTGATTATCATTTTGTACGAGAGATGGTGACCAAAGGTGGTCTTCGTGTTCGGCATATTCCGACTCAGTTGCAGGTTGCTGATATTTTTACTAAAGGCCTTTCTAATGAATTGTTTTCTAGACATCGTACCAATCTGTCCGTGTTTCCTCCCCGTAAAGATTGAGGGGGTGTATTAGAGTAATATAATATACTTAAGGACAGTTAGGTCTTTGTATTCATTTAGGTCTGTTATTCAGTAATGTATATATACTGCCAGGGCCACCTATTCTAGGTGAGTCACAATTATTATTCAATCCTCACACAACAAGGACTTCCCTCCTTTGTACCCAAAATGGAGAACCAAAAGAAAACAGAGACAAAAAATAATTGTAGGGACAACAATCCATGCATAGAACTTACTTGTTGCCATTTATGAGCTGTTATAAGTTGCAGAATGAAAAATAGAACAAGTTTTGACAAAGAATAGTGTATTTATATATATAATTTGATTAGATTTCCAAATAGTTCTTGCCCTTCTTGGCCTATTTGTAAGAGACGTTTCTTATGATCTTGAGATTATGAGATCAAATGTGTCTGACCCGCTAAGAAAATTGATAGAGTAAAAAAAAAAGTTGACATACTTATAACTAGCTAAAAGATTATACATTAAGCAATATCCAAGCATTATCTGATCGAGTCGTGTTTCGTTAAAGCTCCCTAAATAAATAATTTCTTAAATAATATATATAATGCTTATTATTAGCATTTAATGATGCATATACTAGAACCAAAGGAAAAAAAGTAATCTAGATAAAGTGATCCATATTCTAGAATATTTCACGCAAGAAAAGTTTTCAATTTTGACAAACCAAAATACATTAGTCATTTTGACCCGAAGTTTCCCACCCCTTTCCTTTCAAAGTAAAGCCTAAAAACCATGATCAACATAAAAGACCCTTTCCTTTTCCACCTTGCCCACCTTTCTCAAACATGGAGTTCTTCCTAAGAGCAAAGGTCTTCCGGCTAAAAAGCAGCCACCAGAGCAAGTACTTGTTAGCTGATCAAGACGAAGAAACAGTCAAGCTAACACGCGAGGTTTCCTTCCCAAACACGCGTTGGTCATACGAACTTGTCGAGGGAAAAACCAATGTCATCCGCCTCAGGAGCTGCCATAGCTGGAAGTACCTAGCCGCGTCAGAAGAGTATTACCTGCTTGGCATGACAGGAAAGCGAGTTGCACAGCGACCTTGGCTCGGTCCTACAGTCGAGTGGGAGCCAATCCAAGAAGGGCCTTACATCAAACTCAAGAGTCATACAGGAACATTCTTAAGAGCAAACAAAGGACTTCCTCCTTGGAGGAACACCATTACACATGATCTTGCAGGTCATTGGACAGCATCTGAAAACATGATTCTGTGGATTGTTGATATTGTTGAGATTGATCTTAAGTCAACAAATGGTGATTCTAAGTTTAAGGAAAAGGGTATTAGTGGAAATGATGTTCCTTCTTTGTTAAGCAATGTTGTGGATCAGAAATCTTTGTCATTGTCAAGCACCTCTTCTTTGTCAGCTGGGGATGATGGGTCTGCTGTGAATGTTCCTCCCTCTTTTGAGGTATCTTCAAACACCAAAAATTCTCATGTTTTGTTTTTCTTCAATTTTATGCAATATTAAAATATCTTTATGATTAGTTAGCAATCTTAGCATCATGATCATCTAATTAATATATTTATCAAGTTAATATGCTAGTAGCTTATATAATATGGAATTTAATCAGGTACGGAATCCTTAACTGGCAGAATCTGAATATATTTTGTTTTATCTTACATGTAAGATCAATCATAAATGATTAATTCTTTATCAGATCTTTAAAACCAATTGTGTAAATTACCACATAATATTAGACTTGATTTTCTCTCCAGTCTTTTAAAGGAATTTGACAAGCACTCTGCCTTTCTTGTTCAGAATCTCATTTTGCTCACTGATCATTGCAATTTATGATACTTATGGATATTTTACTGTATTCATTTTGGTTTTGTGGGCTCGAACTAATATTATGTTCTTAACCACAGCATTCCGCCTCCTTTAGCCAGCTGAAGTCCATGTTAGCTGGTCTAGATGATGTACTTGATGAAGTAGATGTAGAAGGAGAAACATCTGATAAACATTTCAAGATGGCCAAACAAACTCTCGAAGAATTGAAGGACATGGATTTTGATGCCATATTGTCTTTAGAGCGATACAAAGAGCTAGAAAACGCGTTAAATATGCTTGTTGCGGATGCAAGAACATCGCTCCAAAAAACAATTTCTTACGACCTTGCTAATCTACAAGAGCAACTTAAGGCCATGAAAAATGAACATGACTCGGCCACTAAGGACTTGGTTGAATATGCTACATTTGCTAATGAGAAAATGGAGATCAAGGCCGAGCTAGAGAAGGAAGTGGCAAAGGCTTGTGTGCTAGAGGGTGATCTCGAGATATGGTTTGGCTACGAGTTGGTAAATGAAAGTGATAAGTCAGACGAGCTGTTGAAGCAACTAGAAGAAACGGAAAACAGCATCAAGGCTGTGGAAGTGCTCAAAACTAGAATCGAGAAGAAAAGCAATAGATTAGAGGAAATGGAATTGGAGGAGGAACTATTGCAAGCAAGGAAAATGAAAGCTGAAAGAAGATTAGACAAAGTAAAGAAAGAGTGGGGTGAGGCTAAGAGCTTATTTCAAAAAGTTTTGTACATTTAGAGGATTCAATTTTGCAGTTATTCATTTAATTCAAAGATTTTTTTCAGTAGTAAATATATACTCCTATAGTTCCATAGATTACCTCCTGAATCTCTTTCTTCGAAAAATGAACATTGAGGATGAAATGTTTGAACATGTTATGATAAAATATTACTGCTTTGCTTGAAGACTTCTAAACTCATACAGCTCAAAGAAGTTGTAGTATACTGCCAACTTGAAATTAATTAACACATAATGTCATATCAACATTATTGCAACTATATGAATCAAATATCAATGTTATTGCAAGTTTGCAACTATGACATATCTTAATGTCGCCAACTATGAATCACTACTTGCAACTTGAGCTCTCAATCTTGAAGAAAAGTTGGTACTGAAAATTTTAGGACATACATTTAGCATTCTATTGCAACTAATACAGTTGATAAAAATTCTGAACTGTTATAGAAGTATATTGAGACAGAGAACCAAAGCTCTGTATATATCCTTTTTTTTATATAAAATTCTATATAAGCCATAAGAACAAACAAAAAAATTTGACCTATATTTTGTTGCTGGTGCAACGAGTTGGAACCACAAACTCTCCATGATTCTTCCTTTTTTTTTTTCCTTCCCCCCATCATGCAACTAACATCTTAGTCTGGCCGTTGACAAAGTCCATACAGTCAACTTGACCAAATTCATCCTATGTTTTTCCTCACCTTGCTTTGCAATTAAACTCCAAAAAAGAATTCACCCCTCTACGAAATGGAATTCTTCAAGAGAGCAAAAGTCTTCCGGCTAAAATGCAACAGCCAAAGCAAGTACCTAATAGCCCATAAAGACGAGGAAACAGTCAAGCAAAGCCGCGACAGCTCCTCTGACAAGGCTCGTTGGTCGTACGAGCATGTCGAGGGGAAACCCCATGTCATCCGCCTCAGGAGCTGCTCCAGCTGGCGGTACTTAACCACCACTGAAGATCCATTCCTGTTAGGAATGACAGGAAAGAAGATTATACAGACAATCAACCAGGGTCCAACTACAGAGTGGGAGCCTATCAAAGAAGGTCTTTACATCAAACTTAAGAGTCATATAGGAAGTACATTAAAGGCCAACCGAGGGCCGCCTCCTTGGAGAAATTCTGTTACCCATGATGAACCAGGTCATTGGACAAGCACCGAAAATATGACATTGTGGATCGTTGATTTAGTTGAGATCGATTATCAATCATCAAAAAAGGGTGATAGTGATTCTATATCAACGAAGGAGATTCAGGGGATCAATGTTGCTTCCGTGTCTTGCAGTGTAGCTGATCAAGAGGTTAAGACGTCTGCTAAAGATGTGAGTTCCTCTATTCCTCTTTTTACAACTTACATTATGTCCAAAACTTCTAATATATACATAACTAATTACATAACAACACTTTTCATACATTTTTGATAGCCTTTGTATATATTAGGCAATAATATATTAGCTACGTAATCTTTCCTTTGTATAGCAAATCTCTTCCTATACTTTAGCCTTAGAATATGATTGACTGTTATGTACATTGTTTTATATATTGACTCTCAAGCATCAATGATAATCTCACGGATGATTTCCTACATGGTATCAGATTAGGTTCTTTCCCCTGTGTTTAACCTAGCCGTCATCTTCCTCTTTCTCCCATGACTGACAAAACTCCATTTCACTCAGCCCTAGCTGTCACTAATGTCAAGTCCCTCATCTCCATCACACTTGACTTAGAAACTGCTCAATATCATGAATGGGCCACTCTCTTTAAAGTTCAGGCCAGGGTACACAACGTACTCGAGCACATTATTCCTCCCACCGAGACTAAGGCACTCGCCACCTATGAAGCCTCCAAAGCGGCTGATCTCTCTCTGTGGAAACGGCTCGATGTCGCTGTCCTCCAGTGGATCTACGCCACTGTTTCTTCTGAAATTCTTACCTCCATTCTTGTTGTTGATGATGTTGTTGAGAACGCTTGGAATCGGGTTACCCAACTTTTTCAAGATAATAAACATTCTAGAGCAGCCTATCTTGAAACGGAATTCACCAATACCAAACTGGTTGATTACTCTTCTGTCGTGGCCTATTATAGTAGGCTTCAGTCACTTGCTACCCAACTCGCTAATGTCGGGTCCCCGGTCTCTGATCAACGTTTGGTTTTACGTCTCCTTGCCGGTTTGCCTACCACGTACTCCACATTTGTCACCAATATTCAACAAAAAGATGTTTTACCTTCATTTTCTGATGTGTGCTCACGTCTCAAACTCGAAGACACTACTGCTAAAGAGCGAGCTCGTGATTCCGGCTCCACCGCCCTTCTCGCTGATGATGATACTACTTCTCAACAAACGACATCTCATCATGGAGGTAATAACTCTAACAATACTTCTTATGGTCGCCCCTCTTCTCGTGATAATCGTGGCAGGAATAACAAAAACCGCGGCCGTGGCCACAACAACAACAACCACCGTGGCAAGAACAACCGTGTGGGTGGCCAACGACGACCCGGCCGGCCAGCGGTGGCGCCCCACCCTAGCGCACGGTGGCCTATCCCCCTGGGTCGCTTGCTGGATGCCTCAACCGTGGGCCCTTCCTCCATGTCCGTACCCTACTGCTTCATGGCAGCAGCGTGCACCGAAAGCTAATGGTTCTCCTAGAGTTCTTGGGTCCAGCCCACGTCCACCATAAGCATATTCTGTGCAAACTTCTCCATATGGTTATTACATGCCGCCCCAACCCTCCCCCGGGTATGTTCCTACCGATATTGATGCGGCCATGCACACTCTCACTCTTAACCCACCGGAGGACACTTGGTACATGGACACAGGCGCCACCTCTCATATGACTGCTAATCCAGGTACACTCACTTCTTATTTTAATATGAGCAAAAATAATGGCATTGTTGTCGGTAATGGTAATACTATTCCAATTCGTGGTTACGGGCATGCTTCCCTCACCCCTAATCACCCCCATTTACAGCTTCACAATGTCTTACATGCTCCTAAACTCATCAAAAACCTTGTTTCTGTTCGAAAATTCACTTTCGATAATAATGTTTCTGTTGAGTTTGATCCTCTTGGGTTTTTTGTGAAGGACTTACAGACAGGGAGCCGCTTAATGAGATGTGGGAGCATTGGCGACTTATATCCTCTCACTGCCATCCATCCCCCCACATCACCATCCACTTTTCTTGTTGCATCACCAAATTTGTGGCACTCTCGTTTAGGGCATCCGGGCCATGCTATTTTTAATTCTCTCCGTAGCACTGCTTTGATTGAATGTAATAAGGCCAAGTCTTCTTTTTGTACTTCTTAACCTTTGGGGAAACATATTAAATTGCCATTTTATGATTCTATGTCTTTCACTACTATGCCTTTTGATATCATTCACAGTGATTTATGGACATCTCCCGTTTTGAGTTCTCATGGACATCGCTATTATGTATTTTTCCTTGATGACTATAGTAATTTTCTATGGACTTTTTCAATTTCCAACAAGTCACAAGTCTTTTCCATATTTCAATCTTTCAAGACATTAATCCGCACTCAATTCGAACGAGATATTAAAAATTTTCAATGTGACAATGGGCGGGAATTTGATAATGAACCTTTTCATTCTTTTTGCAAGACCAATGGCATCCAATTTCGATTTTCTTGCCCTCATACATCTCCTCAAAATGGTAAAGCAGAAAAAAAAAAAATCCATTAACAACATAGTGCACACTCTTCTTGCTCACTCTTCCATGCCCCCTTCCTTTTGGCATCATGCTCTCCAAATGGCAACTTATCTCTTGAATGTCCTCCCCTCCAAGGTCCTACAGTACAAATCCCCCACTCAAATTCTTTTTCAAAGAACGCCATCTTTCTCTCATCTCCGAGTCTTTGGGTGCCTATGTTATCCTCTTTTTCCTTCCACCACAATAAATAAATTGCAGGCTCGTTCCACGCCTTGTGTGTTCTTGGGATATCCATCCAATCATAGGGGCTATAAGTGTTATGATTTATCAAGTAAGAAAATCATCATTTCAAGGCATGTCATTTTTGATGAAAATCACTTCCCATTTTCTACCTTGCACACGCCCACAGCCCACTCCTATGATTTTTTGACTCATGATAAACCATCTCCCTACCTACATCATTACCTGACTTCCTCGAGTCAGTCCAACCCAAACACACAACCATAAGCCCAATCCGTGCCTCAGCCTGCCCCTCACACTCCTCATTAGCCCACGACCCAGCTCTCTCCCGTGCCTGCTGTTTCCCCTCAAACGCTGGTCCATTCTCGCCAGCCTCCCCCTGTCACTGACACGCTGGCCCATACCCCCTTCCCTTCTTCGCCCAACCTGCCCTCTCTTCTTACCAGCTCACCTCCAGACGGCCCAATCTCCTCTACTAACCATCAGCCCATCCGAATGACCACCAGGAGCCAACATGGCATTTACAAACCCAAACGACCATTCAACTTGAGCACTTCCACTACCAACCCCATCTCACCTCTTCTAAAAAATCCCAAAAGTGCTCTCGATGACCCGAATTGGAAAGCTGCCATGCTTGACGAATATGTTGCTCTAATTAAAAATAATAAGACGTGGGAGTTGGTACCCCGTCCTTCAGATGTTAATCTCATTCGGTCTATGTGGATCTTTCGTCATAAAAAGAATTCTGATGGTTCTTTTGAGCGGTATAAAGCTCGTCTTGTAGGTGATGGCAGGTCTCAACAGGTTGGTGTCGACTGTGATGAGACATTTAGCCCGGTTGTCAAACCAGCTACTATCCGGACTATTTTGAGCCTTGCATTATCCCGCTCTTGGCCTATCCATCAGTTAGATGTCAAGAACGCCTTTCTTCATGGTAATCTAACTGAGACAGTTTATATGCATCAACCTATGGGTTTCCGGGACCCCACTCATCCAGATTATGTTTGTCTTTTGAAGAAATCATTATATGGCCTTAAGCAAGCACCTCGTGCTTGGTACCAGCGCTTTGCAGACTATGTTTCTACCATTGGCTTCATCCATAGCCGATCTGATAATTCACTATTCATTTATTGTCGTGGTACTGATATTGCTTATATTTTGCTCTATGTTGATGATATTATTCTGACAGCTTCTTCAGATGATCTCAGAAAATCCATCATGTCTCTTCTCAGTGCCGAATTTGCCATGAAGGATCTCGGTCCTTTAAGTTATTTCTTGGGTGTTGCAGTTACCCGCACTTCTTCAGGCATGTTTCTTTCTCAGAAAAACTATGCTGCAGATATTATTGAGCGTGCCGGGATGACGTCTTGCAAACCTAGTCACACTCCTGTCGACACCAAGGCTAAACTTGGGGTCTCTGCTGGAACCTCTTATGAGGATCCGACTCACTATCGCCAGCTTGCTGGTGCTTTACAATACCTCACCTTCACTCGGCCCGACATATCCTATGTTGTGCAACAGGTATGTTTACATATGCATGATCCGAAGGTTGAGCACATGAATGCTCTCAAGCGCATTGTCCGCTACATTTAAGGTACTATTCATTTTGGTCTTCATATGTACAAGTCGTCCATTGCTTCTCTTGTCTCCTACACAGACGCAGATTGGGGTGGGTGTCCCGACACTCGCCGCTCCACATCCGGTTATTGTATCTTTCTTGGTGATAATTTGGTCTCTTGGTCCTCCAAACGACAACCTACTTTATGTAAATCGAGTGCCGAGGCTGAATATCGCGGTGTGGCTAATGTGGTTTCTGAGTCTTGTTGGCTTCGTAACCTTCTTTTAGAGCTCCGTTGTCCTCTCACCAAAGTCACATTGGTTTATTGTGATAATGTTAGTGCTATATATCTCTCCGGCAATCCAGTTCAACATCAACGCACTAAACATATTGAGATGGACATCCACTTCGTACGTGAAAAAGTTTCCCGTGGAGAAGTTCGTGTTCTCCATGTACCGTCTCGTTACCAGATTGCAGATATTTTCACTAAAGGTCTTCCGTGCGTACTTTTTAATGACTTCCGGGACAGTCTAAGCGTACGACAACCTCTCGTTTCGACTGCGGGGGTGTGATAGCCTTTGTATATATTAGGCAATAATATATTAGCTACGTAATCTTTCCTTTGTATAGCAAATCTCTTCCTATACTTTAGCCTTAGAATATGATTGACTGTTATGTACATTATTGTATATATTGACTCTCAAGCATCAATGATAATCTGACGGATGATTTCCTACAATTTTTATACTACTGTGAAATTTTGTGATCTAAGAGTTGGAATACTTTACTTATGTTCCTTTCTTGTTTGAGTAATTACCAAGTGTATTTCTCTGATTTTTTTTTTTTTTTTAGCCAGAAAAAAAAGAAACTAGGGAGGAACCCAATCAACAGGCCACCCTAAAGCATCCTTACGGATGATTGTGGAAAAAGCAATATCAGGAGATTCAAACCAATAACAGAGATTAGTAGTTAAATGACCACGATTAGCCATCCAATCAGCAGCAGAATTAGCTTCTCGAAAAACATGATGAATATTATAAATATCAAACTTACTCAAATCCTCCGCTGCATCATTAATAAGAGCATTAATAGACCAGGGAATTTTCCAGATTCTCTTAATAGCTTGAATAACCGAGAGATTATCTCCTTCAATAGTAATATTACGAGCCCCCAAAAAAAGAGCACCCCTAATTCCTTCCCTCAGACCCCAGGCCTCAGCAACTAAAATCGAGTTATTATCGGCTATGGAGTTAGCACCACTAAGCAGAAGATTTCCAACATAATCTCTAATAACAAAGCCATAAGCTGTGTTACCATTTTGCAGCTTGGAACCATCAAAATTAAGTTTAATAAAATCAGGAGAAGGGGGGACCAAATAACGTTATTCCTAGCTTTTTTTGCTTCTTTAATAATTTGAAGACTACTTCCTGTCTTAACACAGTTAGAATGGGAGCAATCCAGATTATGCATGTAAGCTTTAATCATAGCTCCTAATTTGGCTGGGGAATAACTTTCCTGGCAAATTAAAAGGTGATACCATTTCTTGCATACCAAATGAACCACCAAACCACAGCATAAAAACTAAGGTCCTTGGTAGTCAAACAAGACTTAAGATTACAAAAATACTCAAAAAAGGATAGATCATGATAACCAATAGGAAGAGGGGAAAAGGCCCCATTTGCATTACTTATCTCAATAACATCATGTATAAAAGGACAATCAAGAAATAAATGATGATCATCTTCCGAATGGAAATTACAAAAAAAGACATTCTAAAGGCAAGTAGATATGACTCATTTCTAACCTTTTTTTTGTAGGAAGACCATTCTGGCAAATTTTCCACAAAAAAAAACTTAATCTTAGGTGGAATAGACAAGCCCCAAATCCATGCAAATCTAACCTGATTAGTCGAGTCATGGCCATATCCTTGAAGAAGAGCTGCTCCTGATTTAACCGAATATTCTCCATCCACAGTAAGACCCCAAAAAATCCTATCTACCATTTCATTTGAAGGGATAAAAAATTTTAAGATAGCTTCAACTACATTAGGCGGTACAAAATTTAGAAGAAGATCTCGATTCCAATGAGCATCATCTGTAATGAAATAATTCACCATCAACTCTTCTGAACCACTAATAGGTAAACAATCCTTTTTAATGGGGTAAGTAAACACCCAATTGTCATTCCAAAAAGAAATACTCGTGCCATTCCCCACCACCCATCGAAGACCTTGCTTAAAAGGCGTACGAAGCGTAATTAATTTACGCCATTGCCAGGAGACATTAGCTTTAGTTTTATAGGAGAACAAGTTGTCTTGTTTTAAATATTTTTGCTTAACAAGCTTGACCCACAGATTATTAGGTAGCCTAATAATTTTCCAAAGAAGCTTAAATTGAAGAGCTAAATTATTAATTTTAGCTTTTCTTAACCCCAGACCTCCAAATTTTTTAGGTTTACAAATTTTATCCCATCCAATTAAATTGGGGGCTTTAGAGTTCGAATCTTTATTCCATAGAAAATTCCTGTAACTTTTATCCAGAGAAGAGAGAATAGAAGGGGGGAGAGAAAAGCTTTGCATTTGAAAACTAGCTTTAGAAGCCAGATTAGACTGAATTAAAATAGTTCTACCTGCCTGTGATAGAGAATTTGCTCTCCATTTGGTAAGTTGAGAGGAAACTTTTTCCTGTAATGAGCTAAAAGTCGAGTTTGTGACTTTGCTACTAATGATTGGGCAGCCCAGATAATTACCTAGAGACAGAGACTCGTCCATCTGGAGAATATTCTGAAAAACACTTATTAATTCTGGTGGCGTATTAGATGTACATTGAAAAGCCGATTTATGAAAATTTACAAGTTGGCCAGACATAGAGCAGTAATTGTTAAGAATAGTTTTAATAGCATGACAGCTTTCCACTTTAGCTTTAGCAAAAATCATCGTGTCATCCGCAAATGTTAGAAAAGGAATGTTAATTCTAGAATGACCTAGAGTGACCCCTACCAATCTAGAAGCTAACGAACTAGCTTGGAATAATTGTCGTGCTAAAATTTCTGCACAAAGAATAAAAATGTACGGAGAAAGAGGATCTCCTTGACGGATACCTCTAGATGGGAAAAACGTATCTCCTGGAATACCATTAACTAACACAGAAAAAGAAACTGTTGTAATACACTGGTTAAGCCAAGAAATCCATTTTTCACAAAAGCCCAACTTTTTAAAGATTGCAAAAACAAAGCTCCATTCTAGTCTATCATAAGCTTTTTCCATATCTAATTTAATAGCTAACCAACCTTCTTTTCCTTTTTTATTTTTGAAAGAATGAAAAACTTCATGAGCTAAAAGAATATTATCTTGAATTAGTCTTTCAGGGACGAAAGCCCCTTGCAAAGGATGTATAATCCGACCCAACACAACTTTCAATCTATTAGCCATAATTTTCGAGATAACTTTATAGATGGTAGAGCATAGACTAATCGGGCGAAAGTGATTTGGATTAGAGGGTGAATCAATTTTAGGAATTAAAGTTATAAATGTATGGTTTATTTCTTTTAGGATTTTTCCTGAATGAAAGAAAGCTTTTACAGCTCTATAGACGGATTTTCCAACAAGGGGCCAATATTTTTTATAAAAGAAAGGAGTATAACCATCAGGGCCAGGAGCCTTATCTGGGGCAAGATCAAAGAGGGCTGCTTTAGTTTCTTCAATGGTGATTTCCTTACATAACTCATCATTATCCGTTTGAGAAATAATGTTTTCTAGTAGATCTAAATCGGTTTCGTAATTAAAACTACATTCTACATTAGTAGAGAATCGTTTCTTAAATGCCATCGTGAAGCACTCTTCAATTAATTTTGGATGGGTAAGAGAATGGTCTGAAGGGTCCTGAATCGATGTAATAAGATTGCGATCCTTCGAATAGAGGCACACGCATGATAGTATTTAGTATTGGCATCTCCTAATTTAATGTAATTTGATTTTGCCTTTACCTTCCAACATAAATCTTGAAATTCTAATAGTTTATTCTGTTTGGCTAATAGAGTATTTTGTTGTAAACGAAGTTTAGGACAATCAGCATGTGATAGTAATCTATTTTGAATGGAACCTAATTGTTCCTCAACCTTCTTTAATTGTCTAATAATGTTCCCAAATCTAGTAGTAACCCAATTTTTCGATTTTTCTTTTAGAAGTTTACAATTTTTTGTCAAGCAAAACATATTAGAGCCTTGAAATTTATGACACCATGTTTTCTTTATTAGAGTGTCAAAATCTTTTCTTGAAGTCCATAATTTATCAAATTTAAAAGGAGGAGATTTAAGTTGACTAATAGTTTTAATACCCAAAGAGATTGGGCAGTGATCCGAAGAGGTGAATAAGTGGTGACTTATTTTTGTATTTGGGAACAAGCTTACCCAATTGATACTTGCAACTCCTTTATCTAATCTTTCTAGTATATTATTAGGACCACTACGGGTTTTTCGCCAAGTAAATGGGTTTCCTTCAAATGGAAGTTCAACACATTCTAGAGATGAATAAAAATAATTCAATATAGCTAATCTGGAGAATTTAAAAGCAGCCCCCCCTTTTTTATCCGACTGAGCACTTAATTCATCAAAGTCCCCAAGAATTATATAGGGACTTGATAGAGTTTTTATAAACGAGATAAGTTCTTCCCAAAATTCATATTTAAGGTGATAATTAGGAGGAGCATAGATGAAAATAAGCACAAAGCTAATATTACTTGTTAAGAGAACAACATTACAAGCCCAAAAGCGAGAAGATTTACTAATGATAGATAGATTAAAGGGATTACAAACATCATTTTTCCAAAAAATCCACATGCCACCTGCTAAACCTATTGAGGGAAGAAAGTCATAGTGGTGGAAACCACAGTGCCTAACACATCTATCCGAGGGAGGAGTTGGCACTTTAGTTTCACAAAGCATCATAATGCTAACCTTATTGTTTTTACAAAAGACTTTAACTTCCTCCATTGCTAGAGGTCTCCTCGTTCCTCTAATATTCCAGCTACTGATATTCATTTAAACATAAAAAAACACAGGTGACAAAGATGCTTATCTAAGGCTTATTCCTCTTCAGATCAGAGGATGCTGAATCTGCTTCAACCATACCTTTTCTCCTCTTTGCAGAACTGGATGAAGAGAACTGTTCAGGTGGACTAGTCCCTTCAACCCCCATATCCTCAATTTGTTGCACTATAGAGTTGTCAGAGTTAATGGAGTGGAAAGAATTTTCAGGTTGAGATAAATACTCTTCCATCATTTCATCATCAAACTGATCACCCACAATGTAGGTATCATCATCAACATCAGACTGGTCAATACCATCAGCAAAAGGGACTATATTTACTTCAGCCTCAAACGGAGCAGCAGGTAAAAACTCAGAAGCAAATAAATCTTCAGGATACACAACCCTCAAAGGGACAGGAGCAAGGGCAACATCTTGAGAATAAGAAGGGGGGAGGAGCTGATGTCCAGGCTCACAGTGGGGCACTGGAGAGTGCATCACCACTGGAGTAGAAACAGCAGAATAAGTAGCAGGAGAAAGGGATGGGAGCACAACACCACAATCTGATTCATCATCAGAGGATACAATATCAACCACAAAATCAACATTAACAATTTCTTTACCTTTTCCAACAACTTTAGGTAGAGAAATACCAGCCTGTTTAGGATGAACCTCAGCATTAGGTTCACTAATCACAACACCTTTAGTAACATTTGACTTAAACCCAGCAAAGGATTTAGTTGGGAATTGTTTCTTTGAGCCAGCAGCAGAGGCACCAGATGAGGGAACAAAACGAGGCCTGGATACATGCCTAGGCCTACCCTCCACCACATTTGCTTGCTCAGCTGTGGTGGAAGGCATAGCTTGCCTATTAGCATTACCCAAGAACTCAGCCAACCACTTTTTCTTGGGGTTTTGCAGCAGTAACACTTTTCTTTCTTGTTTAGGAGGGAACGAGACTGGACAGAAGTCAATATCATGCTCATCATTTCCACAAAATGAACACCCAACTGAAAAATCTTCATACCAAATAATATAACCACAATCCACACCACCAGCACGTTTTATTTCAGCATGTTGAACTAAAGGGGCAGTTATATCAACTCTCACACAAGCACGAGCAAATCTTATTTTGTGTCTCAAAATTGACCTAGGGTCCAGCTTAATAAGAGATCCCACATTATTAGAAGCAAGCAGGTTGGCAATAGATTCAAAATTAAGAAGCTCAGTAGGAATCCGGGGAATCCTAACCCATAGATCAACCCATCTAATCTCTTCCACAAAGGGATCAAACTGAACCCTCCATGGGTAAATAACAAAGAGTTCACCCTGAACATGCCAAGGCCTATCAGACCACACCAAGAACATGTCACCAGGGTTAGCAAATCGAATCAAAACCCAATTATTTCCCATATCAAGATAATCTACATCACCCTTACAAAATTTCCAGTCTGCTCTAGTTCTAGAAATAATAATTCTCATATCCATAGGATCACCAAGCATATTACCCACTAAGCAAGATTTAGACAAATCAATACTATCTTTTTTGACTTGGGGAAGTTCATCTAAAATAGCAGCCTCAGTAAAGGAGGGGGGTCTTTAGGAGAAGAGCAATTACCTGTTGAGGACTCATACACATTATCAGCAGACTCAAATTCAGACCTAATAGGGGTGGGACCATCAGCACCACTCCCACCAGCAACATCATTTTCATTCAAAACAGCATTTTTGAATGATTTTGGACTCACCATGATAAACCAATAGACCAGAACTAAGGAATAATTCAGATGAATGTTACCAGAAAGAAGACACTTTACGATTTTAATAGAGAAAGAAACGGAGAGAATTGAATGAAAAATTACCTGAAGTTCGTTGTATTTATAGGACAAGTTTACCCATAGGTACTCAAAATTGCAGAAATTTCGGATTAATCCAGAGAGCTTTCGAGTCGCATTAAATGCCATTACCAAATTAATGGACAAACACCCAACTTCAGCAAGTAATAAACACTTATTACTCACAAAGGACACCAAACTTAGACTTATAATGATGAAAGAAGGCCAAAAGAATTTAAAGCCACTCACGCACGCTTGGGGGAAGAAATGAAAAATCCCATCACCCAAAAACCAAACCCTAACCCTAGCTCGAGATTTATACTTGAAACCCAAGAATTGAAGCCACCTAATCCAAATTGAAGGAGAATTAGCTGGCTTAATGATGAAGTTCGGAGATTTAAAGCCCCAAACAGACTTATAGCTCTGAACATAGCTTGCAGCGCCTAGCGTAGCTCTATTAATGGCTACCACTCTACCTCGAAACTGACAGAAGAGAGGAAGCCTTTTAATTACGAATTTGATTGATTGAAAAATCACTATTAAAGATAATTGCAGAGTTGTCTTGTAGACATAGATTTTGAAAGATTGAAATTGAGTGTGTTTGAGATTGAATTGAATTGGGGATTTTTTTGTTCCTTCGAGCTAGGTTTACTTTGGGGATTTTGGTTGGGAGCTTTTTTCTAGTATTTCTCTCTCTTACTTTATCTCTCTTCATTTTTTAGTCACCCATTCATTAATGATAAACCGTGTTAAGTGTATTTCTCTGATATATGCACAATTTGCATATATTATATTAGTGCATTTTTGGTAATTTTGTAAAATTCTTTCTCGAGACACCCCTTATGTGTTTGCAAATAGTCAAAACTTAGTATATCACTACCAGAGTCCACTTCACAACACAAAGGAGGTTCCACCTTAAAACCATATGGCAATAAGGGAAGTAGCCCCTTAGCATTATAAAGTGAACCCATCTCTCTTCTTTAATCAATGTGGGACACTCACATGTGGTGTGCACTATATATCATAGCTTCAACAAGTAGGATAGCCCTCTATACTTAAATATTTAATTCAGTTCCACTGATACTGCTATACAATTTTGATTATTGTTAAAACCAGAAATCTGATTCCGCCATCAAACTCAAGTCTACCCTTGATGACACACTTAATATCAACAAAGTGAATGGTACACACACAGATAGAGTGTCAGAATACTCTGTCCAGAAAGCTAAGCAAACATTTGAGCAACTGAAAATCAAAGATTTCCATACCATCTTATCCTTGGGGCGAGACAAGGAGCTAGAGAAGGCAATGAACGTGCTTATCATTGATGCAAAATCCAAAGGCCGAGGTAAAGTCCCTAGTAAACTTGTTGACGTTCAAGAGCAACTCAAGTCAATGAAGAAAAACCATGAATCGGCCTCTAAGAATTCTGTCGAGTATTCTGAATTCTCTACAAGAAGATTAGAGATTAGGGATAAGCTTAAAAAGGACGCTGCTTAAGCTCGTGAGCTAGAGACTGTTGAAATCAATCTTAGTAACACAATTCTAGAAGCAAGATCCAAGAAAGAGGAGTTGTTGAAACAACTAGAAAAGACTGAAAGTGCCATCAAGGATGTTGAGAAAGCTCAGGGTGATAATATGGCTGTTGTTGAAGAGCTCATATCGAGAATAGAGAAGAAGAGCAAGGGGCTTAAGGAGATGGAAAGCAAGGAGAAATCATGGCGGATGAGGAAAAATGAGGCTGAGAGAATGCTACAAAGAGTTGAGAAAGACTGGGAGATAGTTAAGAGTAGGTTTCCACATATTTGATTACATGTAATGGTGCATCAGGCTATATTCATGGAAAAATTGGCACTTGTTGTGTTCAAAAAATAATTACTGCAAACTAAACAAGCCATAAATTTTAATCACTGTCATTTGATCTCTCATTTTCAGAATAAGATTGTAACAACTTATGAACCTATATATGTATAATAAGAATATTAATTTAATATAACAAGATTTACTACATGAAGTATAGTAAGAATAGGATTTTGAGAATTATTAAGAGAAGATAGAGTTGATTTTCAGTAAATCTAGAAAATCAATAATACAGTCCTTTTTTTTTTATGGTAAGCAACAGTCCTAAATGTTCCTCTTTCTACTTCATATTAACTACTACTAGTTAGCATTATAAGATAGAACTTGTTATCTGATTATTTTGGTCGTTGTATTAGTTATTAAAATATTTGAAGTTTTGACCAAAGGGCAACTATTGTTACAGCAGAAAAAACATAAGAGGAAATTGCATCTTAATTAGCAGATTTATCTCAATTAAAACTTGCAAGTGTTGATAAACAAAGAGGACTCAAGAACAGCTTCTTGATTGGTTTGTTTGCAGGACAAGCAACAGTTATTCTCTTACCCTCTCTTATCTAGACTAGATTATCGAATTATCATGACACATCTATCTTGTAACGTTTTTAATCCTATTTCTCCTAGGATTTTGATTCTCTTGTACTCATACTATATAAAACACCACAAGTCCACAGCATAGAATAAACTCATGAAAATTTAAGCTTCCCCTACGTCCTAAATATTTTAGCTTAGCACTCCAAACCTATTTCATTTAGCTAGCATCACCGCTCACACCATCATCAAAAACACCACTAAGACTACCACCAGTATTAACAGTACCCTATCGCACCGACGACGATGACCACTTCTCGTGTTCCTATCGGCTTCAGATTTCGACCAACAGTTCAAGAAACTCTTATCAAATATCTTAAACCTAAAATTTTTGGTGAAAGATTACCGGAGGATAATCCAATACGCGAAGTGAATATCTATAGTTGTCATCCATCTGAGCTGTTTATAGATTTGGAACACACCGATGGCGAATATGAAATTCAGCGCTACTTTTATACCACGTTACAGAAAGTCAGTAAGAACGTCAGTAAGAACGGAAGAAATTTTGTTCGAAGAATTAAAAACGTCGGAAATTGGAACGGGGAGTATCCCAAGGAAATCCTTGATGATCATGGTAACGTTATTGGGTTTGATAGATATTTCAAATTTGTTCCCGTAGATAAAAAAGATAATAAGACAAAGAAATGGACTATGCATGAGTATTCTATTAAACGAGAACTTTTACCGCAAGGTATTGATGAAGAGAAGAAGCACTTAGTGGTATGTCGGATGGTCATGATACTGAAGGAAAATGGCCAAGCCAAAAACAAGACTAGAGTGATTCGTTTGAGCAACGCACAGCTTCGTTCTTGTAATGATAGTAACGCGAATATGATGATGATGCATCCACCACAAATAAATTATGTCTTCACTGCTGAACAAGAGAAAGAACCACCATCGAAGACACAAGAAACCAATCAGATAACTGTGGGTAATTCGGAAGATCATGCAATAGTGTGTTCTGATTTTAGCAGCAATATCGTCGGTCCATCTTATGGTATCGTTGGGTCTAGCAATATGGGAAGCATCGGCGAAGGTATCGAGTTATGCAGTGGGTATGATAATGGGTTCCGAAATCTACTCATGGGTGATGATAGTAACGCGAATATGATGATGACGCATCCACTTCAAATCAATTATGCTCAACAAGCGGAAGAACCACTATGGCGGAATCAAGGAACCGAGCAGATAATTCTCAATAACGCAGAAGATCATGGAATAGTTTGTTCCTCTAATTTTAGTAGCAATGTTGATCCATCTTATGGTAATTATCTTAGCTCTAGCAATATGGAAGGCAATGACTGTTTCCACATGGGTGATGATGGTAACGTGAATATGATGGTGCATCCACCACAAACGAATTACGAACTACTCTGGAAGAAATTAGCAGCTGATCAAGCAATTCTCGATAACTGGGAATATCATACAAGCATGTGTTCTACTTTTAGTAGCAATGTTGATCAATCTTATGGTAATCTTGGCGCTAGCAATATGGATGGAAATGGTTATCAGAATGGTTTTCAATATCCGGCCATGGGTGATGATAGTAACGTGAACATGATGATGCATCCACCACAAACAAATTATGTTGTCACTACTGAACAAGCGGAAGAACCAGCATGGAAGAAACAAGCAACTGATCAATAATTCTTGATAACTTGGAAGATCGTACAAGAATGTGTCCTAATTTTAGTAGCAGTATCGATCAATCTTTGGCTAGTTTTCTTATTGCTTCAAATTAGTGGGTGGTTAGTTTCCTTATTTTTAGTCATTAAAGCATAGTTGTTATAATTGTTTCCATAGTGGTAAGTAATAGTGGACTGATTATATGTGGGACTAACTCCACGTTTGTAGTAGTTAGTTGCTTAGTTTTAGGGTGTTTAGTTAGTTGGCAGCTTATATATTAAGCCATTTCTTTATTTTTAAGATGAATGAGGAAGCATTAATTTCTTCTCCAATGTTTTACTTCTATTTTAATTTGCTTTCTTATTTCCAACAAAATTGGTATCAAGAGCCAGTGATCTTGTGAGGCCTAAAATATCCTTTTAAGTGTTCATTTTTTTTCTCTCAATGGGTTCAAACATGAGAATTTTTGGTCTTTGAAGATACCTCAAAAGAGGAAGGAAGTCAAGGAACATTTACAGCATACCCTCGTTATTCCCAGTTGACAAAGAACAGCGGCTTGGCAATATATGACAGAGATTTCTGATCCCCATTCCATATTGCTAAAAAAATAAGGAACATCATTTCCACTACTGTAATGGTGTGTGTTCCTACAAGGAGGAAGTCCTGTGTTTTCCTTGAAGAATGTTGATGTATGACTCGTGAGTTTAATCTAATCTAATTGTTGACCCTAAGTTTTGGATGATGACTGCCTTGCAAACTTCCTGACATATTGGTTTGTTTGATAAATAGTGTTTTAGTTCCGGAGTATGAACTTGATTGTCTAAGTGAGTTCCAGGGTTGGAATCTTGGATGGCGTGGCATTTATAATCAAGACAAAGTAATATATACACAACAACAAGATTTAATCTTCAAAATGATGTTTTATGATTCATGTTCCTGATCACAGATCCTCAAGGAACTGTATGTTGTTCCTGAGCTGGGACGAATGATCTTCAGAGTTGAAGATTGAAAGAGATGGCGTAACTTCTAAGTCCAAAAGTCTGTACTTAGGATTTATGTAAGTAAATTATATTGCTTAAGTTTAGGGAACTAAATGGAACTTATTAAATGCAACAAGTGGTTTTGAAAAATATTTAATTGAGAGTTTTTAGGAAATATTGTAAATAAATAAAACAGTTTTTATTTTTTTTTAAATAAAAATCTTTTTTAATTACTGAGCAAGTAAAAATAAATTTCCTAAGTTAACTCCTTGTTTTTCTCAACTACTAAACCACTTACTGTTAGTTGGTTTGAATATGTCTTTGCTTGTTCCTCAAGAAGTGTGAACGTGGGAAAATAATTCTACGTGGGTTACTGCTTCACACTTAGTGGAGGAATAAGTGGAACTAACATGAGAAGACCTCACTATAAAAGGAGAAGTCTCTCTCATTACAAACCACCAACTGAAAACATATTGTCTAAATCTAAATCTTAAGAGTTTTCATAAACAGTCAGTTGCATTCAATAAGTGTTCCAAAGTTCCTTAAATATCTAAGTTCAATATATTTACTAGTGTGTTTCTCAATTTGAGTTGTAATTTGGGTATCAAGGGTTGAGTGACTCTTGTAAAGACTTAGAGTTAAGTCAGTGAGTGTAGGCTTCGGAGTAGAAGCAATAGAGAGAAGAGTTCCAATAATCAAAGGGGATTATTGTGGGAACTTGAGTTCGAAAGGAACTCAAGTTGTAGAGAGTGATTGTAATAGAGTTATTGCAATAATATAGTTTTTGAGGTTTTCCCTTCTTGATAAGGTTCAAGAAGTTTCCTCAATTTTATATATTTCTATCTCTCGTATCTCTGTTTCTTTAAAGCCTTAATTCCGCGAGAAACTATGCCAAAAGTTCCAAAGTACAACTCACCCCCCTCTTGTACGTGTTCCATTGAAGTATCAATTGGTATCAGAGTCGGAGCTCACGTAATACAGGAAACCCTGTTGAGTAAAGTTCCTAAAGAAGATGGATACACACGAGAAACTCGAAGAAGGTTACTCCACGCAAAGGCCACCAATGTTCAACGGAATGTTCTATACGTATTGGAAAAATCGTATGGAAATTTTCATTAAGGCAGAGAACTATCAAGTCTGGAGAGTTATCGAAGTTGGTGACTTCGAGGTAACAAAAACCAATGCAGAAAACGAGGTAGTTCCTAAACCAATGACTGAATTTTCAAAAGAAGATTTTGAAAAATATGAAATCAATGCTATGGCTGTCAAAATCTTGCATTGTGGTATTATTGGACCTCATGAACACAATAGGGTCATGGGGTGTAAGAGTGCAAAACAAATTTGGGATCTCCTTCAAATCACTCATGAAGCTAAGGAACTAATGAGGTTAAGCGTTCCAAAATCGATCTTTTAATGTCTAAATATGAACGTTTTGAAATGCAACCAAAAGAAACAATTCAAGACATGTTTACACGATTTACTAACATCATTAATGAATTAGTTTCTCTTGGAAGAATTATTCCCACTGATGAACGGGTTAGAAAAATCCTCAGGAGTATGCCTCAAGATGAACGTTGGAGAACAAAGGTCACTGCCTTGTTTGAAACTAAGGACTTTACCAAGTTCAGTATTGAACAATTGGTAGGATCATTGATGACCCATGAATTGCATCTTGGAACTGCTGTGCCGGAGAGTTCCAAGAATCGAGGCTTGGCTCTTAAAGCTGAAGAAGAGTCAGAACCTGATGAAGAAGAAGCGGTCATGCTAGTAAGGAAAATGAAAAGGTTGTACAGGAACTACAAACCTGGAAACCAAAAAGGAAGGAACTCATTCAAAAAACCAACGAGTTCCAAAAGCGAAAATGGTCGCTACAAGTGCGGAGAAACTGATCATCAAATAAGAGAATGTCCTCTTTGGGAAAATGAGAAAGGAAAAGGCAAAGGCAAGGAACTATCCAAAGATAGATACAACAAGTCAACCTTTGCCAAACCTAACTTCAAGAAGGCCATGATTCTTTGCGTGGGGAGAAAGCAGTTACGAAGATGAAGGGGAACAACCTCATGAAGAGATTGCCAACCTTTGTCTCATGGCAAAAACAAATGAAGATGACAAAGTTCCATCTAATGAGGTAAATTCCACTACTCTTCAATCTCTGTCAAAAACCAAATTAATTGAGTTATTGTTGGAAATACTAGCTGACTATAAGAAACTTGGAATATTGAAAAGCCAAAGTGATAAGGCTGTGGAACTTAGTAAGAATCATATGGCCTACTTAACTAATGTCAGATCAGATGTACAAAGTAGGTTCTTTGATTTGCTTGACAGGAACACTTCACTTAGTGAGTCCTTTGAAAGAGTTAAAAATGAAAACATTCTGCTTAAAGTTGAACTAAGTCAATACAAGATGCTAAGTTTAAGTCTAGATCCTACAAAATCAACTGAGATAAGTATGGGAATTTTTAATGTTGATCTAGAAAACTTAAACAGTGAATTGACTACTGCTAAAGAACAAAATGAGAAGTTAGAAAAGGAACTAGGTATAGCTAAGGCTAAGAAACAGTCCCTTAATATAACTCCTCAATGGGTTACAGATGCTAAAACAAAAAGAACAGAAGGGCTAGGATTTTCTTACAAGAAAAGTCATGTGAAAAAGAAAAAATATGTGGATCTACCTAGTGTTAAAGCTTGTTCCTTTTGTGGAAGTGGTAACCATGTTCTAAATGAATGTACTAAGAAGAAAGAAAAGGACGTCAAAAATGAAAAAATTATGTGAAGAAAATATGGGTTAAGAAAACTAATGTGGTGAAAGAAAAGGAACTCGAGGAAACCCGAGTTCCTACGACTAATCACTGATTTTCATGCAGGTCCTAGTGAGGGGGAACAGCTCGTGGTATCTCGACAGCGGGTGTTCCAAACACATGACAGGAGACAAATCTAAATTTCTCTCACTAGAGGCCTATAATGGAGGAACTGTGACCTTTGGAGACAACAAGAAAGGTGAAATAATCGCCATTGGAAAAGTAGGAAGGTCAAGTTCCCACTCAATTGACAACGTGTTCTTAATCGAGGGTTTAATGCACAGTCTGCTAAGTATTTCCCAATTTTGTGATAAGGGAAACTCGGTAAGTTTTACTTCTGAAAATTGTCAATTTGTAAACAATGACAGTGGGAAGGTTATTTTGGAAGGAACTAGGAAAGGGAACACATATACTGTGGATCTCAACCAAGTTCCAAAAGCCAACTTAACCTGCCTAAGTGTCATTGAAGATGATTCAGTTCTTTGGCATAAAAGATTCGGTCATGCCAGTCTTTCATTGCTTGAAAAATTAAAATCCAAGGAACTTGTGAGAGGGCTTCCTTCAATCAAGTTCATAAAAGATAAAATATGTGATCCCTGTGCCAAAGGAAAACATGTTAGAAGTTCCTTTAAACCTAAGAAAATGGTAAGCACTTCTAAACCACTAGAACTGATTCATATGGACTTGTGTGGTCCTATGAGAATACAAAGTAGAAGTGGAAAAAGATACGTCTTAGTGATTGTTGATGATTATTCTCGCTATACTTGGGTAATATTTCTAGCAAGTAAAGATGAAACTTTTGATGAATTTGTTGCTTTTGCTAAGAAAACACAAGAGAACCGGTGGTCATCAATTAATTCATTTAAGGTCGGATCATGGGCCCGAATTTGACAATGGCAAGTTTGATGATTTCTGCAAGGAACAAGGTATGGATCATAACTTTTCTGCTCCTAGGACTCCACAACAAAATGGAGTTGTTGAAAGGAAAAACAAAAACTTGGAAGACATGGCTAGAACCATGTTAATTGCCAGTTCCTTACCAAGGAACTTAGGGTGGCGATTAATACAGCTTGTTATATAATCAATAGAGTCATGATTAGATCTTTATTAAATAAGACGCCTTATGAGCTTTTGAAAGGAAACAAACCTAATATTTCTTATTTTAGAATTTTTGGGTGTAAGTGTTTTGTTCACAATAATGGAAAAAGGAACTTAGGAAAATTTGATGAAAGAAGTGATGAGGCATTATTCTTAGGATATGCCTTAAACAGTAAAGCTTATAGAGTTTATAACAAACGCACTATGTGTGTAGAAGAGAATGTGCATATTATTTTTGATGAAACTGACAAAGTGGATATAGTTCAGGAACAGGAAGATTTCGAAATCGGTCTAACTCATTTTTCAGATAAAGATGATGAAATCTCTCCAACAAGGCCAAGCAACATTGTTGATGTGCCTAGAAACCAAGAAGCAGGAGTAAATGAAGAAGTTCATGTGGCAGAGGAACCAGAAGGAACTGAAGCAGTTCCAAATGAGCAGGATGAACCTCAGGAACAGGAGGATCAAGGAACTGAGGTGACCGAACCTCAGTTAGAAACAGTTCCTGCAGCAGAGTTCCATCCCAAACCATGGAAACATCAAAGTTCTCATCCAATGGATCTGATTATCAGCAACATTCGAAAAGGAACTCAGACAAGATCTCAACTAAGGAACTTCTGTGCTTTCCAAGCATTCCTATCCATAATCGAGCCAAGGAACCACACTGAAGCATTACAAGATGCTGACGCAATTACTGCCATGCAAGATGAACTTAATGAGTTCAAAATAAACAAGGTGTGACATTTGGAACCCAAGCCAAAGAATCAAAAGGTAATAGGTCTCAAATGGGTTTTCCGTAACAAACTTGATGAATATGGAACTATCGTAAGGAACAAAGCAAGGTTGGTTGTCAAAGGCTACAATCAACAGGAAGGTATAGATTTCGAAGAAACTTTTGCTCCTGTTGCTAGATTAGAAGTCATAAGAATCTTAATTGCTTTTGCTTCTTTCATGGGTTTCAAGTTGTACCAAATGGACGTCAAATGTGCTTTCTTAAATGGTTATTTAGAGGAAGATGTCTATGTGGAACAACCTCCTAGATTTATCGACTCCAATCTTCCTGACCATATCTATAAGCTTGATAAAGCTCTCTATGGACTTAAACAAACTCCTAGATCATGGTACGAAAGATTATCGAAGTTTCTTTTGCAAAATGATTTCAAACGAGGAAAAATTGATAAAACTTTGTTTTTGAAATCAAAAGGAACTGATCTTTTAGTAGTACAAATTTATGTTGGTGATATATTATTTGGTGCTACTAATGAAGTTCTCTGTGCAAGGAATTTTGCGAGATTTAATGAGCAGTGAGTTCGAGATGAGTATGATGGGGGAACTTAACTTCTTTCTTGGTCTACAGATAAAACAAACTGAGAAAGGAATTATGATTCACCAACAAAAATATGTAAAGGAACTCCTCAAGAAATATGACTTTGAATCTGCTAAAGTGAATCACACTCCTATGGGAACAGCCACTAGATTAGATGAAGATCCCAAAGGAAAAAATGTGAATCAAACAAAGTATAGAGGAATGATTGGATCATTGTTATATCTAACTGCTAGTAGACCTGACATTTCTTTCAGTGTAGGTTTATGTGCCAGGTTCCAATCAAACCCAAAGGAGTCACATATGACTGCTGTGAAAAGGATACTAAGGTATCTTCGAGGAACAGACGATTTATGTTTGTTCTATCCTAGAGATGGTGCTTTCGATTTAAAAGGCTTTGCTGATGCTGATTATGCTGGAGATTTGGTAAATAGAAAAAGCACATAAGGTATGGTTCAATTTTTGGGTTCCTGCATGGTTTCTTGGAGTTCCAAGAAACAGAATACTGTTGCTTTATCCACTGCTGAGGCTGAGCACGTAGTCTTCGCCGCATGTTGCTCACAACTACTTTGGATAAAGCAACAGTTAAGAGACTTTGGCATAATATATGATTGTGTTCCCATTTATTGTGATAATACTAGTGCCATTTGTATCTCCAAAGATCCAGTTCATCATTCTCGAGTCAAACACATCCATATAAGGCATCATTTTTTAAAGGATAATGTGGAAAAAGGTTTAATCAGATTAGATTTTTGTGAAACTGAAAATCAAATAGCTGATATTTTGACTAAGCCTTTAAACAGGGAGGAACATGAGAAAATGAGACTGGAACTTGGAATGATCAAGTTGAGATGACTGCTTATGAGATCCTCCCAAGGTAAAAAAATGATAGATTTTAATACATGGCATTGTTATTCCAACACAATTAATTATGTGAAAACATATTCTAAGTTTTCCATTATAGAAACTCATTTTCACTCATAACTTGTGCTAGGTAAGCAACTTCTTTTTATTTTAGTTATATGTTATACAAGGCTAAGCAAGTTTTTTTTCTTATCTGTATATATGTTTCTCCTCTTCAAATTTCTATCTTTTCTTTTTCTATTTCTTATTTGTCATATGTTATCTTTCTTTTCATTTTTTTTTCTCTCAAATTTTTTTCCCACGTTTTCTTTCTTTTTTTTTCTTCTTGATATTTTTTTTCTCCTTCTACACGGTTAAGGAGATATTTTTTCCACTCCTAAATTCACTCCATCACTCCTTTTTTATCTCACCCACTATTAATTTTTTTTATCATTTTTTTTACTACATTAATGTTCCAACTTTAATTAATTAAGTGATAAATTTTAAACCCCTCTCTCTCTCCTATTTCCCCTTACACGGTTAACACACAAAAACCCATCACTTCATCTTCCTCAAAGAAACTCAAGATTCATCCTCCCTTCCAAATTTTTCTCTTTTTAAATCACCATGGTTATCACAAGCCTTAACACAGATCTTTTGTCTCACAAAAGAAAAAGAGATCCTTCATCCCCAATTCCCATGGAAACTTCACCATCACAAAATCCCTCACCACTTCAAATTGAACCACCACCCCTCGCCATAACCGCCGGTGAAGTCTCCGTTCAGTCGCCCGCCCAAAAACCGACCACCGACGTGCCGGCATCTGATGTGCCTGCTCGCTCGCCAGTCGCGACTGACTCGGCGAAGGCACCCGACAGTTCCGTTTCGTCGCCCAAACTCCCCCGCCACAAGAAGCGTAAAACGGCCGAGGGTGCGAAATCCGAGCCAAATTTTCCGGCGGTGAAGCAACAAGGTCCGAAAATTTCTGCATCTGATATTAAAACAAAGCTTCTCACGCAAGGGTTTGCTATCAATTATGGGTGGTGCAAATTAGAAAAACTTGAAGAATTGGTGGAAATTCTTGATCTTCAACAGTGGGTAAATCTTTTTGATACTCATGCTCGTCTTCCAATTTATCCTTTAGCTATGCATGAGTTTTGTAAGAATTTCTCTTGTGAAAATCTGGTTTGCACTAGTGAAGTGAATGGCACTGCCATATCGTTTGATGTTGAATATTTGGGAAATCTGTTTGGTGTTCCTGATGAAGGGTTTGATGAATATGTTAAAGGAAAGATGAAAGTAAGGATTAATAACCTTGAGAGTGCCGAGATTGTAAGGAAAATAGGGGGAAACTATGACAAATCTTCCACCACAAAACATAAATTTCTCTCCCCTTTGCAAAAACTGTTGTTCAATGTAGTTTGGAGAGGTGTAGTTCCTCGTACACAAAAGAGGGATGATGTCAACTTATTTGATGCCTGTTTAATTTACAGCCTTGAAAATCATGTACCTATCAATTTTCCTGTTTTAATGATTAAACATCTCGCTCACTGCATACCTGGAAAGTTGAGAGTTGGCTATGGTTCCCTCCTCACTGCCATTTTTAGGAACCAAGCAGTTGACCTTAGTTCCTATGAGGAACATGTGGTTTCTAATGCCCAAATCTTACAAAAAGGGTTTCTCTCTAAGTTGAATCTGGAAGTGGTTGATAAGTGTGTTAGGTTTCTCAAGGAAAAAGTTGAAGAAGTGGGTACTTATGATAAAGAAGAAGAAGGGGGAGAAAAGAGGCAAGTTTCTGTGTCAAAGAGGAAAAGTGTTCGCATAGCTAAGAAATCTCAATCCTTTGTTTTCATGGATATAAGTGATGAGGAAGACACTGATGTTATCTTAGAGGTTCAGGGAGGAGAGGAACAGTTGGGTTCTCCTAGGAACACCACTTCAGTTCCTGTGAGTTCACCTCCTGTTCCTAAGAAGAAAGGAACTTTGAAAAGTTCAGTTCCTCATGGCTCAGGAACAGTTCCCGCGAGTGTACCCTCCGGTTTTACTGGCTTCTCTAGGTTCCCTGGGTTTGGTTCAGAAACTACAAAGGATGAGCAAATCACGGAACTCCAAGCTACTGTTTCTCAGATGAAGGAACTACAAGAAGGAACTGTTTCTAAGATCGAGTTCCTGCAGGAACAGGTGGGCTCTCTGGTTTCTCTGATGAAGGAACTGCAAGCCTCATTTCACAGTTTCTCTGCTCATACCTCCTCCTCTCATGCTACTCTGCTCCAAAAGATTGATGACCTAACCATTGAAGTAGTTCAAGAAACCTCGGAGCCAAATGATGCTTAGCCATTTCTCTTCTAGCCTCCTGTTTCTCTCTTTTGTCACTATGTTGGTTTTTGTTGGAACAGTTTAAATTTTTTTTCTTTCTTTTTCATTTTGGTTTGCATCACTTTTTATGGGTGTTTCTCTTTTGGCCTTTCCCAAAAACTTGCTATGTTATGTATTCCTATGACTATCATAATTAGTTGTTGTTTCCGTTGCTTCATAACTTGTGTGAAATGTGTTTTTGTTTTGGATTCACTTATTTCTACCCACTTTCATAGTTGGGTGCTTGTGTTTTGGAATATCTCGCTTGTGTTGTCCTCTTTTTGTTAATGCCAACAGGGGGAAAATCATTGCAAACATCTTAAGGCGGTTACACCATTGTTCCATACCTCATAAACTCTTGTCTCCTGTGAAAATTAAAAATTGGTAAATTTTATTTCTTTTTGTTTGTTAGGGATTACATCATGAAGTATTCATTTATGTTTATATCTTTTGTTGTGAAAAGTTTGCTTGTGTTGTCATCACCAAAAAGGGGGAATATTGTTGACCCTTAGTTTTGGATGATGACTGCCTTGCAAACTTCCTGACATATTGATTTGTTTGATAAATAGTGTTTTAGTTTCGGAGTAGGAACTTGATTGTCTAAGTGAGTTCCAGGGTTGGAATCTTGGATGGCGTGGCACTTATAATCAAGACAAAGTAATATATACACAACAACAAGATTTAATCTTCAAAATGATGTTTTATGATTCAAGTTCCTGATCACAGATCCTCAAGGAACTGTCTGCTGTTCCTGAGCTGGGACGAATGATCTTCAGAGTTGAAGATTGAAAGAGATGGCGTAACTTCTAAGTCCAAAAGTCTGTACTTAGGATTTATGTAAGTAAATTATATTGCTTAAGTTTAGGGAACTAAATGGAACTTATTAAATGCAACAAGTGCACTAGTGGAAAAAACCTTATATGACACAAAAAAACAGATGCGGTTCTCCAAAAACCGAATCAGTAAATTCGCAATTTCTTTGGCGCAATTTTTTGGGCTAATAATCTGATGCGGTTTGCAAGAGAACCGCATCCGTTTTATAACCTGATGCGGTTCTCTTGCAAACCGCATCAGATTATCAGCCCAAAAAATTACAAGGCCTAGTCTCTCGTGGCCCAATCCCTCATGGTCCAATTTCCCGTCCCCCTAATAATTCATTAACCCTGGCCCAATCCCTCATGGCTAATTTCCCGTCCCCCTAATAATACACACGCCCCTCCCTAAAATTTATTAACCCTAAAATTTCCCAAAACTCTCACCCTCCTCCCTCCTTTCTCCTCCCAACGACGAACAAGGCTTCGCCTGAAACACGCACCACCAACGACGAACAACGACGAAAAACGACGACCAACGCATCGTTCTTCTCCGCCGCTTCAAAAATTTCGCCCAACCATATCTGAAGTTCTCTTCGAAGATTGCGCTCAGATCTGAACTCACTCTTCTTCGTCACTTTGAAAATTATGCTCAGATCTGAATTCACTCTTCGCCACTTCGAAAATTGCGCTCAACCATGAACTCCCTCATCTCCGCCCTCTTCGACCTAGCGTTCGTTGTTGTAGTTTTTTTTTCATTTTTTTTTTCTAATTCCTGCCTTTTTGTAATACTCGTATATTTCCTGTTCAATTTCTTTAATTTTTGTTTCGATTAGTTGGTGTTGTTTTTTGTAATTATTTTTGCATTTTGTTTGTATTTTAATGTTTTTTTTGTAATTATAATGTAATTTAGCTTTCATTTTCTGTTAATTTTTGGTTTGGAGATTTTGTAAATCCCTCTCACCTAATTTGTAGTTTTGTTATTTACTGTTAATAATGGAATTTGCTATTAAGTCTGGTTGATTTTGGCTCCCATTCATTTAGTTTTTTAGTTTCGATTTAGAAAAAGAAGAAGTTGAAGGGGAAATGGGTGATGTGGGGAAAAAGGTGGAGGATGATGGGAATCAAATAAGGCGGCAAATTCCGCCAGGTTATGTGGGTGGACTTTTTTTTTGACCTAAATTTCAAGAAGCTGCTGCGGTCTTGAGGTAAAAACCGCATCAGATTATCACCTAAACTGATGCGGTTTTCCCTAGGAACCGCATCAGTAAATCGTTTTCTGATGAGGTTTTGGACCGCATCAGAAAATGTTAATGAGCTGCTGCGAACCCACCTGATGCGGTCAAAACTAGTGGTGGTTTTGAAAAATATTTAATTGAGAGTTTTTAGGAAATATTGTAAATAAATAAAACAGTTTTTATTTTTTTTTAAATAAAAATCTTTTTTAATTACTGAGCAAGTAAAAATAAATTTCCTAAGTTAACTCCTTGTTTTTCTCAACTACTAAACCACTTACTGTTAGTTGGTTTGAATATGTCTTTGCTTGTTCCTCAAGAAGTGTGAACGTGGGAAAATAATTCTACGTGGGTTACTGCTTCACACTTAGTGGAGGAATAAGTGGAACTAACATGAGAAGACTTCACTATAAAAGGAGAAGTCTCTCTCATTACAAACCACCAACTGAAAACATATTGTCAAAGTCTAAATCTTAAGAGTTTTCATAAACAGTCAGTTGCATTCAATAAGTGTTCCAAAGTTCCTTAAATATCTAAGTTCAATATATTTACTAGTGTGTTTCTCAATTTGAGTTGTAATTTGGGTATCAAGGGTTGAGTAACTCTTGTAAAGACTTAGAGTTAAGTCAGTGAGTGTAGGCTTCGGAGTAGAAGCAATAGAGAGAAGAGTTCCAATAATCAAAGGGGATTATTGTGGGAACTTGAGTTCGAAAGGAACTCAAGTTGTAGAGAGTGATTGTAATAGAGTTATTGCAATAATATAGTTTTTGAGGTTTTCCCTTCTTGATAAGGTTCAAGAAGTTTCCTCAATTTTATATATTTCTATCTCTCGTATCTCTGTTTCTTTAAAGCCTTAATTCCGCGAGAAACTTTGCCAAAAGTTCCAAATTAAAGTACAATTCACCCCCCTCTTCTACGTGTTCCATTGAAGTATCACTAATATATTGTTAGAACAACTACAAAGATGATACAAGGATCACGAATTTGACTACGAGGAACAACGAAGAACAATCTTCTAAGCGCGATACGCTTTCCCAAAAGCAATATTCCGACCCTTACTTTGAGCACGGGTTACACAAAATTCACCCTCGCGATACAAAGAAGAAACAACGATGATCACGCTCACTATGATAATCGTTAAATGAGAATAAGCGTGTGAAAGAATTTTATGTGATGAATAATGAGCTTGTGCTTTTCAAGAGAGAGAGAGTTTTCTCTTGTTACTTTCATAAACATGTATAGAATAATGAATTAGAGTCATTGAAACACAGGAACACCCGGCATTATATGATAAATAACCGTCACAAACTAGCCGAAGAGACGCGAAAACAAGATAGCGCAGAGGAGGAGCTGGCGCTCCTTGCTGGAGCGGGCGCTCCAAGCAGGAGTCGGCGATCCTCGCGCACTCTTGTCCGTTTTCGTGTTCCCTGCCAAATCTGTTCGCTCGCTCTAACCGAGCGAACGCTCCTTCATTAATGTAATAAATAAATAAATAAACTCTATAACTCATGTTGATTCGAGTCACGCCACCATAACCATTGCGACTCAAAACCACGTGACATGAAATCAATACATCTAATACTCTAAATCTCCAACAATCCTCCCCCATTTAGAGTATCCAATTGTATTACTAGCACACACATCATCACTACAAAACAACCTCATGCATAAATGAAAGTGTACAAAGACTTGAACTTCCACTTAGTACAATACACATTCCAAGCATTCGTATCCAAATGGTGTCGTTAAACGTTTGAACCATTAGCAATACATAATGAACACTTGAAGATATTATACACACAAGATTAAATACTTGTTCTCATTATATACTTGACACTAAAATAGCCATGTGTCCGTATCATTCATAAGTGCATCAAAGCTATGCCCACTAGCTCCTTGAAGCGGCCAAACCTAGCACTTACATAGGTAGATCTCTTAGAAGAAACATGCTCCTGTGATAAAGCATAATGTCAAGAGACCTATTAAGATTATACAACCTCTTAAACCATCACATATTTAAAGAACTTTACCTTGGATGATTATATTAGTCCTTTCAATCATCAAATAAGGAAATTAATCTTATTGAACTCAAGACCCAACGTCTTATTGGGCGTTAAGTTAAGATTTTCCTACTCGTGATTATCAATGGGCACCAATTCTAAACCGATTGCCATCCGTTTTACCGTATCTCTAGCTAATGCCTTTGTGAAACAATCCGCTAGATTATACGTAGTTCTCACATAGTCAACAGTGATAACACTATCTTTGATAAGTCCTTGGACATAACTATGTCTCACACCAATGTGTCTCGACTTACCATTATATACTTGACTATAAGCACTTGCCAATGCTGCATCACTATCACAATGTATAGCAATAGGTGAAATCGGTTTTGACAACAAAGGTATCTAAAACATGAGATTCCTTAACCACTCGGCTTCTTTGCTTGTCGATGACAAAGCGATAAACTCCGATGTCATTGAAGAATCCGCAATGCAAGTTTGTTTCTTGGAAGCCCAAGATATAGCACCTCCCTCAAGGATGAATACCCATCCACTTGTGAAGGAATGATCTTCTCTATTAGAGATCCAACTTGCATCCGAATACCCTTCTAAAATCGAAGGATATCCACTATAGGACAAACCATAATCCATGGTTTTCCTCAAATACTTTAATACTCGGCGAATAGCTTGCCAACGTTCCATACTAGGATTACTAGTATATCTACTTAATTTCCCCACCGCAAATGTGATATCCGGCTTAGTACTCGTCATAGCATACATCAAACAACCTATAATCCTCGCATACTCAAGTTGAGACACGACATTACCATCATTTGGAAACAATTTTTCACTTGGGTCCATAGGAGTTGAAACAAGAGAACAATTACTAACATTAAACCTCTTGAGCACTTTCTCAATGTAATGAGATTGTGACAAGATCAATTTTCCATTATCTCTCTTAATTCTTATACCTAAGCTAACATCCGCCTCCCCCAAATCTTTCATGGAGAATTTTGAAGATAGAAAGGATTTTGTCCATTCAACTTGTGACAAATCCGTTCCTAAAATCAACATGTCATCCACATATAGACAAATCATGACACCATTACCGTTGTCATCAAATTTGCTATACACACACTTGTCTGAATTATTCAACTTGAAACCATTAGACAACACAACCTCATCAAACTTTTAATGCCATTGCTTTGGTGCTTGTTTTAGCCCATACAAAGATCTAATCAACTTGCATACTTTATACTCTTGACATTTCACGACAAACCCTTTCGGTTGTCGCATGTAAACCTCTTCCTCTAGTTCTCCATTCAAGAACGCCGTCTTGACATCCATTTGATGGATCACAAGCTTATGAATAGCCGCAAGAGCAATTAATAACCTTATGGTAGAGATTCTAGCAACGGGTGCATATGTATCTGTAATAACCAGGAAAAAAAAATATATATTTATATTAGTTAGGGATTGAAGGTTAAAGTATTATTATAAGATAAACTAGTCCCTAAGATCTTATATACGTTATTTTGTCGTTTATATGATTATTTTAGATGAAGTTATGTGTTTCCTTGGCTTTGTGCATTTGCTCAGAGCAAGTTATATGTGCATACATATATCATTTATATTAACATTATAGTTTATAAAGTACTTTAAGGGTCAAAGATTAATAAAATTATCAATTACTAGTTTATAAGCTTATAAATATATCTAGTAGGATTTTTAGTAAGTACTGCATAAACCTACAATGCTCCTAACTTATAAACGGTGAAGCTAATGACCAACGTAATTTAGATTTTAAAATCGTCACTAATAACTTTACCTAAGGACGGACAGTCGCTACCCATTTTAAGACAATATGTAAGATACAATATTAGTGGGTTTCGGATTAAACCATTCACTACACTTGGCCATTGCCAATTGATTCTTGCATTATGGTTATTGTGATAAAATCAAACCATACATATCCATAATTTACGTGAGTTGGTGATACAAGTTTCATACTTGGTGATGGTTGACTTTGCTCATTAATGTTTATCTTCACCTTTGCTTAACCGACTTAAGTCTCAAAAATCAAATTGAGATTTTCCCTCCTAAATCCCTATAAATACCATGCAGTAGTAGACAACCTTCTTATGAGCGACGACAGTAAATAAAATACATAAAAAGAAAGAAAAAGAAAGAGAGTGTGTGCGTGTGAGAACGAACCGTAAGTTAAATATTAGGCATCATCAATATTATCAGGTACATTCTTGAATACCCCTTCTTAATGTTGTTTTGCTACAATGTATTGTTATATTAAACTTTTTAGATAAACTAATAGTAATAGTTTTGCCTTAATAGTAAAGGTATATTGTGGTTTGCAAATAATGTGTTTATAATGCAAATGGTATTTGTCAGATTATGATTTATATACAAGGTGATTCTAAAAATACTATCATATGTGGTAATAATAATGTTATATAAAGATGTTGCTATGATAAAATGAAATGGAGGTTCGTGGTATTATATAATGGAGGTTCGTGGTATTATAAAATGGAGGTTCGTGGTATTATAAAATGGAGGTTCGTGGTTTGTGTTGGAGGAATGAATTGTATATGGAGTGACGTACGTCATTGTAGGGGTGTGCACACGGAAGTATCAGGAGAGGCTAAAGGCCTAAAAATATTATCCGGAGTGACGTACGTCATTGTAGGGGTGTGCACACAAGATTTGTCGAGAGAAACTATAACAAATAATTTTATATAATCGTAACTGATTATTTTATATAATTATCTGCAAAGTGTTTTTACATGGTATTGGGAATGTACTGGACCCTTTTGGGTTGACTTGTTATAAAATGTTTTGTTTTCAGTACCGGTGATGGGAATGGGCAGGAGTGAGAAATATAAAATATTAGGACTAATATACTATATGTTGTTATCTTGTTTTTTTTTTTATTTGTTATATTAGTATCATGTTTTATTTTTGCCTAGTATTTCTATTATTAGGAATACGGCAAAGAAAGTCCCTGTAAACTCTATATTATATAATAATAAATAAAAGATGTAATATTTGGTTCGATCCTGGTATTATCATGTAGTGTTTCATTATTAGAATTATATTAAAATTACAGGGCGTTACAGTTTGGTATCCGAGCCACTTTTAAAATAATTACAAATAGAAAGTAAATGTAATAAAATCTTAATAATTACATTAGTAACCTATTTGAGAGAAAGGGTTGGGGTATTTATGGTTTATTGCTTATTGATGTTATTTCATGATATTTATCATGTGATTTTATTATCTTAAGATGGCGGGGCCAATTGCTCCACGAGCACTAACGATGGATCCCGACTATAGTGTCATGGATCATATCAATCGTTTAGCGAGAGCTACCGATGCGCTTAATACTCACTTCCCGAATGTGGAATGACTACGCCTTATTTTACTTTTGCTTTAATTGAAACTCTTCCAAGTGAATGCTCGTGGGACTCCTTTAAGAATAAGTATAGTGCCCTACTTGTTAATGGTTTTCCAAATTGGGAGAAATACTTAAGGTTTGGATTAGGGAGGCCAAGATGGACCCCGACTTTTGAAGAACTATCTCGGAGAACGCTAGCTTATGAGAGGGATCACATGGTATTTGTCTCTCGATGATGAGACAGTAATCATGTGGAAGTATTGATCTCAATAAGGACCCGGATGCACCGGGAGATGATGATGACGAGTAAGGAAGATATCAAGTTGAAGAAACTCTTTTATATGTTAGGTGTCAACCATTTTGTCCGTATATATATGTTGACACTCGGCTTAAGGTGATGTAGAATGTATATTTTGTTGTTTTCACCCTATCGGATGGTTGAATAGGAATAAGTTTAGTTTATGTACTAACTGTGCTATGTATAATTCCATGTATATATACATATATATATAGGTGTGTGTTTGTTTGTTTATTATGCTTCTATTCATTTCACAAATGCTATACTAACCTAACTACAATTCGATTTTAACTTCAATATTTTATGTATTTAGGATAATGGAATCTGCAATTAACCAATCTACACAAGAGAACCAACCAGTCCCAAACCATGATAACGGAGAGGGAAATGTTAAGGAGGTCACATCACTTTTATTTGAAATGCTTAAAAACAACAAAAACCATGAAGAAGAAGAAAGTCCAAGGTATTTTAGAAAAATGGCTAGTTATAATCCTAAAACCTATGATGGAATACCTAACCCTGTAGAGTTTGAGGATTGGGTAAGAAGTATGGATAAATTGTTTAATGCTATAAATTGTACTGAAAAATGGAAAGTAGGATTTGTTGTTTATTATCTAGTTGGGCAGGCAGATCTGTGGTGGGAAATTGTGAAGGAAAGGAGAAATAATGAAGATTTTGGATGGACTCAGTTGAAAGATCTTATGAGAGCAAAATTTTACCCATTAGCCCTGAAAAGACAGAAAGAGGAAGAATTTAATCAATTAGAGCAAGGTAATAGGTCTGTTATGGAGTATACAGCAAAGTTTATGGAATTGTCTCGATTTGCACCACACCTGGTAGCAACTGAGGAGTTATGAATGAATATTGAGAGGGGTCTTAATTGGGAACTCCGCGACCGACTTTCCACCCATAGTTGTCACAGCTACCAAGAGATGTATGATAAGGCAGCAAACGCTGAGAGAATAATTAAAGAAAGAGAGGTAGAAGATGCAGTGCATAAAAGGAAGTGGGAAGGAACACATACTATAAATAGGAATTTTCAAAAAAGGCCTAACATCGGGAATGCAAAATCCTTTGTAACTCCAATCCACTATCAAAAACCCCCTTGTGCCAAATGTGGATATTTCAACCACCCAACTGAAAAGTGTAGGTTTTGCAAATAATCGTTGCTATACTTATGGGAGTACAAGTCACTTAAGAAAGGATTGCCCTTTAGAGAGAGGTAGAATGCCAAATACAAAAGTAACTGCACCTAATCCCTATACCTCAAAACCTACCTCTAAACATCAAGGTGGAGCTATCCAACGTCAAAATCCAACCTCTGGTCGTGTGTTTATGATAAATCCACAAGAGGTCGAAAACTCAAGTGAAGTAGTTACGGGTAACATTTCTATACACTCTTTCCCGATACATGTTTTATTTGATACCGGAGCATCCCATTCGTTTATATCCATTACCATGTCTAAAAATCTGCATTTGAATCCTAGTGAGTCAAATTTAGAATTTTGCATCAGCCTCCCTACAGGAAATATTGTTCCGTGTCAAACTATATATAAAAATTGTCCTTTAAGCATAGAGGGAAATATATTTCATGCTGACCTAATTCAATTTGACCTTAAGGGATTTGATGTTATCTTAGGAATGGATTGGATGAATAAACACCGTGCCATAGTAGACTGTCAAAAGCAATCTGTAACCTTAGTAAATTCTAAAGAAAAGATAGTCACATTTCAGAATAATAAGACAACACCAGAATCTAGAATTATTTCTTTTCTTCAGGCACAAAAAAATGTTGAAGATTGTGAAGGATACCTTTGTGATGTTATTAGTATTGAAAAATCTGAACCTAAAATCTCTGATATCACCATTGTTAGATAATTCCAAGATGTCTTTCCTGAGGAAATTATAAGTATGCCTCCGCAAAGAGAAATTGATTTCACCATTGAGTTAGTACCTGGGGTAGCACCTATCTCAAAAGCACCATATAGAATGGCACCTGCAGAATTAAAGGAATTAAAGATATAACTTGATGAGTTATTAGAAAAAGGATATATTAGACCAAGTCTATCACCATGGGGAGCACCCGTTTTATTTGTAAAGAAAAAATATGGAACCCTAAGGTTATGTATAGACTACAGAGAACTTAACAAGATAACCATTAAAAATAACGGTTTTTTCACCATATACCCCTGACTAATTTTTTTTTGCACCGTATACCCTCGCAAGTTTCCAAATTCACCATATACCCCTTACGTTTCAAAAAATACATCAACATGCCCTTATGACTAACGGTGTTAGACTTCCGTTAGTCATTATGCCCTAATCCCCCCTAACCCTAATTAACAAACCCTAAACCTAAGCTAAACCCTAACCCTAACCCCCCTAATCTAATAACCCTAACCATCCTAACCACCACCCCTCCCCCACCCCTTACCCCTACCCACCCACTGCCCCACCACCGGCCCCTCCCCCTCCCATCCCCTTCCACCGGCCCGGTCGCACCGCCCCCTCTCCCCTCCCCTTCCCCGTTGTCGCGCGCCCCCTCCCCCTCCCCTTCCCTCGTGATCGTGCAAAGCACCCCTCCCTCCCCCTTCCCCCGGCCGTAGATCGACCCCCTCCCCTCCTCTTCCCCCCGCAACCCGTCGTCATCCCCCTCTCCCCTCCCCTCCCTTCCCCCGCAACAGTCGCGCATAGAGCAGAATTGGTTCCGGGCTTTTCGATTTTATTTTTTTCATTTTAGGGGAGGGGGAGGGGTTCGGTGGTTGGCGGGAAAGGATGGGGGAGGGTCACAGCTGGCGGTTTGGGGAAAGGGAGGGGAGGGGGTGGGCGACCGCAGGGGAGGGGGAGGAGCCGCAGGGGAGGGGGCCGGGGTGGGGGAAAGGGGAGGGGGGAAGCGCGACAAAGGGGAAGGGGAGGGGTGGGTGGGTGGTGGGGAAAGGGATGGGGTGGTGGAGGGGTGGTGGGAAATGGGGGGGGTGGGGGGGGGTGGGGAGGAGTGGTGGGTGGGTGGCTAGGGTTAGGATTAGGGTATTAGATTAGAGTTAGGGTTAGAGTTAGGTTTAGTTTAGTTTAGGTTAGTTAATTAGGGTTAGAGGGGGGATTAGGGCTTAATGACTAACGGTGTTAGACTTCCGTTAGTCATAAGGGCATGTTGATGTATTTTTTGAAACGTGGGGGGTATATGGTGAATTTGGAAACTTGCGAGGGTATACGGTGCAAAAAAAATTAGTCAGGGGTATATGGTGAAAAAACCCTAAAAATAAATATCATTTGCCTCGTATTGATGACCTTTTTGACCAATTACAAGGTGCGTCGGTATTTTCAAAGATAGATTTACGATCTGGATACCATCAATTAATAGCAGACCTTTAGATATTTCGAAAACTGCTTTTAGAACGAGGTACGGACATTATTAGTTTCTTGTTATGCCCTTTGGTCTTACCAATGCCCCAGCTGTATTTATGGACCTTATGAATAGAGTTTTCAGACCTTATCTAGATCATTTTGTTATTGTGTTTATTGATGATATTTTAGTGTATTCCAAAGATAAGAAAGAGCACGAGGAACATTTGAGAATAGTTCTGGAAACTCTGAGAAAGAACCAGTTATTTGCAAAATTTAAAAAGTGTGAATTTTGGTTAGATAAAATAGCATTTCTAGGGCATGTTGTGTCTAGAGAAGGTGTGCAAGTTTCCTAGGGTTAGCAGGATATTACCGTCGATTTGTGGAAAAATTCTCCCGAATTGCTCAACCTATTACAAACCTCATAAGAAAAACTACAAAGTTTGAGTGGAGTGACAAATGTGAAGTAGCATTCCAAGAACTGAAATTTCGTCTTACCACAGCTCCAATTCTTACTCTTCCTAGTGGTACCGAAGGTTTAGAAATATATAGTGATGCCTTTAGACAAGGGTTGGGATGTGTGTTGATGCAACATGGAAAAGTGATAGCTTATGCATCTCGTCAGTTAAAACCTCACGAGCAGAATTACCCTACCCATGACCTTGAACTTGCCGCCATTATTTTTGCATTGAAAATTTGGAGACATTATCTATATGGGGTTAAGTGTAAGATTTACACAGATCATAAAAGCCTTAAATACATTTTCACCCAGAAAGATATAAACATGAGACAACGAAGGTGGTTAGAATTTATAAAGGATTATGAGTTGGATATTCAATATCACCTTGGAAAGGCCAATGTGGTAGCCGATGCTCTTAGTCGAAAAAATTACGCTACCCTTAACTCACTTGCTATTCAGCCTATTACCCAAAGAGAACTTCAGAGGTTAGAAATTGAGTTGATTGTAGGTGATCTGGAAGGATGTTTAGCAGCCTTAGAAATCAAACCGACCTTGAGTGAAGAAATTAAGGAATTGCAGAAAACGGATCCACAATTAAAGAAGATTCATGAAAGAGTGTTGATTGGGAAAGAGACTGGTTTTGTGATACAAGATGATGGATCACTTCATTTTCAAGGACGATTGTGTGTACCGAATCAGATAGATTTAAAAAGGAGAATCTTGAATGAAACACATAATACCCTTTACTCTGTACATCCAGGTGGAAATAAGATGTATAAAGATCTTTGTGGTATGTTTTGGTGGAGTAACATGAAGCAAGAAATTGCAGAATTCGTTGCCAAATATCTGACTTGCCAACAAGTAAAAATAGAACATCAGAGCCCTTCAGAACTTTTACAGCCTTTGGATATACCCACTTGGAAATGGGAGTCAATAGCAATGGATTTTGTTATGGGGTTACCAACAACTCCTCAAGGAATGAATTCTATATGGGTTATTGTGGATAGGCTTACAAAAAGTGCTCATTTTTTAGCAATTCATAATACTTGGGATCTTGAGCGATTAGCAAGAAAGTATGTTGAAGAGATTATTAGACTTCATGGAGTACCTAGCTCTATTGTATCTGATCGAGATTCCCGATATGTGTCTAAGTTTTGGCAAAAGCTACAGAAAGCATTGGGTACACAACTGAACATTAGCACCGCCTTTCCCCCAGCTACAGATGGCCAGACTGAGAGAACAATTCAAAACGAGCTTGTGTTTTAGAATTCAAAGGTTCATGGGAAAAGTATTTGCCATTAATAGAATTCTCCTATAACAATAGTTACCATGCTAGCATTGATATGGCACCTCACGAAGCTCTATATGGACGGAAATGTAGAACCCCTTTATGTTGGAGCGACATAGATGAATCGAAGATAATCGGACCTGAAATGATACAAGAAACATCTGACAAGGTTCGAATCATTGAGGAGAAAATGAGAACTGCATAGAGTCGTCAAAAAAGTTATGCTGACCTTAAAAGAAGACATGTAGAATTTTTTGTAGGTGAGTCAGTATTTCTAAAAGTTTCCCCTACCAGAGGAGTAGTGAGGTTTGGCAAAGCAATAAAACTTCGTCCTAGATACATTGGGCCATTTGAGATTATCGAGAAAATTGGAAACGTAGCTTACCGATTAGCACTCCCTAGTGAATTTTCTCAAATACATGATGTGTTTCACGTTTCACTTTTACGTCGATATATACCAGATCCATCCCATGTCATTAATATACCCCCTGTTCGAGTTGGAGAAGATTTGACTTATGAAGAGCAACCTGTTCAAATTCTAGATCATAAAGATAAGGTACTACGCAATAAAGTAATTCTGTTAGTAAAGGTGTTATGGTCTAATCACGTGAAACAGAAGCTACATGGGAAGTCGAACAAGATATGCAAGACAAGTACCCACACTTATTTTAAGGTAATTTAACTTTAAGTTTCGAGGACGAAACTTCTTTTAAAGAGGGGATAATGTAATAACCAGGAATATATATATATATATATATATATATATATATATATATATATATATATATATATATATATATATATATATATATATATATATATATATATATATATTAGTAAGGGATTGAAGGTTAAAGTATTATTATAAGATAAACTAGTCCCTAAGATCTTATATACGTTATTTTGTCGTTTATATGATTATTTTAGATGAAGTTATGTGTTTCCTTGGCTTTGTGCATTTGCTCAGGGCAAGTTATATGTGCATACATATATCATTTATATTAACATTATAGTTTATAAAGTACTTTAAGGGTCAAAGATTAATAAAATTATCAATTACTAGTTTATGAGCTTATAAATATATCTAGTAGGATTTTTAGTAAAAACTGCATAAACCTACAATGCTCCTAACTTATAAACGGTGAAGCTAATAATCAACGTAATTTAGTTTTTAGAATCGTCACTAATAACTTTACCTAAGGACGGACAGTCGCTACCCATTTTAAGACAATATGTAAGATACAATATTAGTGGGTTTCGGATTAAACCATTCACTACACTTGGCCATTGCCAATTGATTCTTGCATTATGGTTATTGTGATAAAATTAAACCATACATATCCATAATTTACGTGAGTTGGTGATACAAGTTTCATACTTGGTGATGGTTGACTTTGCTCATTAATGTTTATCTTCACCTTTGCTTAACCGACTTAAGTCTCAAAAACCAAATTGAGATTTCCCCTCCTAAATCCCTATAAATACCATGCAGTAGTAGACAACCTTCTTATGAGCGACGACAGTAAATAAAATACATAAAAAGAAAGAAAAAGAAAGAGAGTGTGTGCGTGTGAGAACGAACCGTAAGTTAAATATTAGGCATCATCAATATTATCAGGTACATTCTTGAATACCCCTTCTTAATGTTGTTTTGCTACAATGTATTGTTATATTAACCTTTTTAGATAAACTAATAATAATAGTTTTGCCTTAATAGTAAAGGTATACAAGGTGATTCTAAAAATACTATCATATGTGGTAATAATAATGTTATATAAAGATGTTACTATGATAAAATGAAATGGAGGTTCGTGGTATTCTAAAATGGAGGTTCGTGGTATTATAAAATGGAGGTTCGTGGTATTATAAAATGGAGGTTCGTGGTTTGTGTTGGAGGAATGAATTGTATATGGAGTGATGTACGTCATTGTAGGGGTGTGCACACGGAACTATCAGGAGAGGCTAAAGGCTTGAAAATATTATCCGGAGTGACGTACGTCATTGTAGGGGTGTGCACATGAGATTTGTCGAGAGAAACTATAACAAATAATTTTATATAATCGTAACTGATTATTTTATATAATTATCTGCAAAGTGTTTTTACATGGTATTGGGAATGTACTGGACCCTTTTGGGTTGACTGTTATAAAATGTTTTGTTTTCAGGTACCAGTGATGGGAATGGGCAGGAGTGAGAAATATAAAATATTAGGACTAATATACTATATGTTGTTATCTTTTTCTTTTTTTTTGTTATATTAGTATCATGTTTTATTTTTGCCTAGTATTTCTATTATTAGGAATACGGCAGTAATGTCCTGTAAATTCTATATTATATAATAATAAATAAAAGATGTAATATTTGGTTCGATCCTGGTACTATCATGTAGTGTTTCATTATTAGAATTATATTAAAATTACAGGGCGTTACAGTATCGAAATAATCAATACCCGATTTTTGTGAAAAACCTTGAGCCACAAGACGGGCTTTGAACTTATCAATAGTCCCATCCACTTTCATTTTCTTTTTGAAAATCCATTTACACCCTATTGGTTTACACTTAGGAGGTAAATCAGCTAGAACCCAAGTGTTATTTCCCATGATGGAATCCATCTCATCATCAATTGCCTCTTTCCAAAAAGCGGCATCTTGAGACCTCATAGCCTCATTAAATGTTAAAGGATCCTCTTCCATATTTAATATATATGGAAACTTAATCACTATGGAACTCCTTGATCCTTCAACCAAATTTACATAAAAATCCGGGCCGAAAGATTTCCTTTTTCTCGCCCTTTTACTTCTCCTAGGTTGTGATGATGTTGATGCAACATTCTCATCAAGAGTTTGTTCGTCAACTTCTTGATCAATGTTGGTTTGATCAACTTCAACTCCTTGATCAATGTTAGTTTGATCAATTGCTTGAATATTGGTATTAGGATTAATATCCTTTGGTCTAGGAATTGATGAATATTTGTTTTCATCAAAAATTGCATCTCTTGACTTCACAATAGTGTGAATTGACCAAATGTCATTTTGTTCTATAACATAGAACCTATAGGATTTGCTATGAAGAGCATACCCTATAAAGATGCACTCAACTCCCCTTTCACCCAACTTTTTACGTTTGGGTTCCGGCACTTTTACAATTGCCCTACATCCCCAAACTTTGAGATAACTCAAGTTTGGTTTTCTTTTGTACCAAAGTTCATATGGGGTAACCTCATTCTTTTTCATTGGAACTCGGTTTAAAATATGACAAGTCGTTAACATAGCTTCACCCCAAAAACCATCACTTAAACCCGAATAGGATAACATAGAATTTACCATTTCTTGCAAAGTTCTATTCTTTCTTTCCGCTATACCATTTTGTTGTGGTGTAAGCCGCGGTAGTTTCATGTATAATGCCGGTAGATTGAAAATAACTCGGGTCATAGAATTCACCACCCCTATCGGTTCTAAACCGTTTAACTTTGTCATTTAGTTGCAATTCAACTTCATTTTAATAGATCTTAAATTTATCAAGGGCTTCATCCTTAGTAAACAACAAGTATACATAACAAAACCGAGAAAAATCATCAATAAAAGTTATTATGTATTTCTTGTTCCCTAAGGAAGGGGTGCTATGGAAATCACATAAATCACTATGCACCAAATCAAGCAATGAAGTATCTTTTTCCACATTGTTTGGAAAAGATTTTCTAGTTATCTTTGTTAACATGCATGTTCTACACTTCTCTATACTTGGATCAAAAGAGGGAATCAAATCATGCTTAGACATGGAATACAACTTTTTGTAGTTAACATGACCAAGTCTATTATGCCATAGAGAAGAATTGTCATTAACAACAAACAAAGTATCTTTCAAAGCATTAGAAATACTAAGTTTAAACATGCTATTACAAAGATAACCAAGTCCTACAAATGTACCACCCTTAGACAATATAAATTTATCAGCTTCAAACACCATTTTGAAACCTAATCGATTCAAGGTAGCACCGGAGACTAAATTTCTCCTAAGTTCCGGAGCATACAAAACATCTCTTAAAATAAGAGGCTTTCCGAAACTAAAAAGTAATTATACTTGTCCTATGCCTAGAACCTTAGCCGTAGAATCATTTCCCATGTAAAGAACTTCTCCATTGTCAACCTCCTTGAAGGTCTTGAATAGAGACCGCTCCTTGCATACATGTCTTGATGCTCCTGAATCGATCCACCATGAACAATCATCATGTACACAAAAGATTTCAGAAATCATACACACAAAATTCAGATTTGAATTAAGTGAAACTTGTGTACTCATACCTTGTTTGGCATGGGTTTGGCTAGACTCGCCATTCCCACCATTCTTTTTGTTCATTTTCTTCTCCCAAATGGTTCAATCCTTCTTGAAGTGACCGGGCTTTCCACATTTCCAACAACCTCGTTGAGCACCTCCACCAAACTTAGGCTTCTTCCTATTGTCGCCTTTGGTGAAATTATTAGCCCTCTTCTTAGGATTAGAAGACTCCTTTGATTTACCATCCACCACCATGTTAACGGTGGAAGAATTAGGATTGACATCCTTTTGTCCATCTTGGACCAGAATGCCCTCTTCAATCCGAAGATGAGCACCCAATTGTTCAACATTCATATCATCTTTCTTATGCTTAAGAGAATTCCTTACATCTTTCCAACTAGGTGGCAATTTGTCAATAATAGAGGAAACTGCAAAGGTCCCATCCATCACTATATTGTGTTGTTTAAAACTCCCTAAGATTCTTTGAATTTCATGAAATTATTCCATAATAGGCCTTGAATCAACCATTTTAAAGTTATTGAAATTACTAATAAGAAATTTCTTGCTAGAAGCATCCTCGGCCATGTACTTACTTTCTAAATCATCCCAAAGAATCTTAGCGGATTCTACAAATTGATAAACATCAAACAAAGTGTCAGACATACCGTTAAGGATGTGACCACGACATATGTAATCGTCGTTCTCCCATTTGTTTCTCTTCTTAGTTGCTTCAACAGTTTCATTTTCCAGTTCCTCGGGTTTGGGAGTGCTTAGGACATACGCCACACTTAGAGATGTAAGGAGGAAATGCATCTTCTTTTGCCATCTATGAAAACCCACGCCTTCAAACTTGTCTAGTTTGTGAAAATTCGATGTCATCTCACGAACCGTAGTCATCTTCAATAGATATTGCTTTTGGATTGTTAGAACAACTACAAAGATGATACAAGGATCACGAATTTGACTACGAGGAACAACGAAGAACAATCTTCTAGGCGCGATACGCTTTCCCAAAAGCAATATTCCGACCCTTACTTTGAGCACGGGTTACACAAAATTCACTCTCGAGATAAAAAGAAGAAACAACGATGATCACGCTCACTATGATAATCGTTAAATGAGAATAAGTGTGTGAAAGAATTTTATGTGATGAATAATGAACTTGTGCTTTTCAAGAGAGAAAGTTTTCTCTTATTGCTTTCATAAACATGTATAGAATAATGAATTAGAGTCATTGAAACACAGGAACACCCGGCATTATATGACAAATAACCGTCACAAACTAGCCGAAGAGACGCGAAAACAAGACAGCGCAGAGCTTGTAACTCCCTAGATGAGCTATGGCTAACTCCCTTTGTGGCAAAGCGTTCATGCCCCCAACATCAAGTGGGAAAACTGTAGCCGACATATCAATACGACCATTAAGAGCGAAAAAAAGATCGTGCATCTGTAGTGGTTCGCAATGGGGTACAAGTCTGCAATGGCCTCCATGTAATGTTCCTCCCCACAACCTTTACCTTCCCATCGAACACGCCTAATTGCCTCTTTGAGGTCCTGACCATATACCCAATGAAATTGACGACCATTTTGATGCAACTCACTCAATACTGATCGGCGTACAATGTCCCAATTTTCTTGGCCGGAACAAAAAGCATCTGCTACGCATCGAAAACCACAATTACCATCGGCAACTACATCATGCCAGTCTTCTACGTGGTGTTGGATGGCTAGTGGAAGTTTATGAATGTATGGAAAATTTTCCATATCGAATCTCCACCCTGCAAAGTTATTATACATCAATTTAATTAAATGTGTACAATTATACGAAACAAACAATAAAAGTATATAAATAAATATATTATTACCAGGAGCCGACCCAGAAGATTTGCCTTTACCCTTAGAAGACTTGCCCATAACGTGTTCCCACCCACTTTTTTCCCGTCGCATGCCCTTGTTCAACTTAGAACGACCCTTACTCGTCACATTAACATCAGGCTCCTCAAAGGAACAACGTTCGGGGTGGAGTTCTGAATGGAGTACCCGAGAAATAGATCTCATGACCGCAGGATCCCTATCATGTACCTCGTTCACTAATGTATCGAAGAACCGACCGGTCCCCGATCGCACTCCGATAGTATCTCAGCCAAATCTGTCCCATCACCAATGGCTAGTCTCCACCAAAATGAATCAACCTCCTGAGTGTATAGGAGATGATCTGATTGCAAGGAGAAAAACGTATGGCAAGCACATGGAATACCATGCGTAGTCTCAAAAACACATCCGCATCTACTCCGGCCCGGTCAAGCTCGCTATTCTTCCAAGCTCTTTACGAATTAACTCCAAACAATATTGAGAACAAACACCGTTCAAGGCGCTATATGGTGGCGGATCAAATTCGATCCCATGAGTACGCCGCGATGCTTCCAATGAGTTTCTTATCTCTTTCAACTGCCCTAAAACAAAAGCATCAACTTGCATAAACAATGTGTCGATTGCCTCAGTTGGAGTAGCAATCCACGCTTTCAAAGCCGAATGAGAACTTTCGACTCTGTTGTTGGTTGTGTTACCGAAGTGTCTTACTCGGTTAGTCCAACATTGCACAAACTTCTCTTTGTGCACAAGCGAAGTCCCGTGGATGTAGGTAGGAAAATCAATGGATGTGGTATTCCCAACTGTACCCCACTCCTCCATCATGTTGGCTACATTTATTTCATATTCAGCCTCGATTTTGGATTTCATCACCCTAGCCCAACTTCCTCGTCCGAAGCTAATTCCGATATTCCTTTTCCTACCACACTTCCTTGTTACCCATGCCTCCACATCATGATTGATATGCCACGTGCAAAGTAGATGTGCAGATGTGGGAAAAATCTCCGAGATATATTTGCATAAAGCCAGATCTCGATCAGTGACAATGGCATTCGGAGCCACACTGCCAATGAGGTTCTTCAGTCTATCCAACATCCAGCGATAACTCTGAGCATCCTCATGTTGCAACAATGCCCATGCAACAAGAAAATTCTTGTTGGTTGGTGTCACTCCAACAATCTCCACCAAAGGATACAAGTACTTATTTGTCTTGTACGTTGCATCAATGTGAATCACGTGCGGATACATACGCACTAAATTCACGGACGTCGGGTGTGCAATGAATGTATGTGTCACCCTACCCATCTCGTCCGACTGAATCCAAAAAAGATACTTGCTTTGTATTTCTGCCTTCTGATCTCTCCCTTCTCAATATATCTCTGCAATTGTAGATGTGCCTCATGTTAGGCTTCAAAGACGGAAATGCACCTTCAATGGCTTTCATGATGTTTCGTGGTTTCACATGGGATGAAGTTAGTTCTCCAACTAACTTCTTGGCGGCGGGACTGAGACCAGAGATTTGTCGATGGCCCTCCGGGTATAACATCATTGGGTGATTATGAAACCCATGTTCAACCCTAGTCTCGACCACCCAATACGCGTAGTCGTTTTTTGGGACTAGGAACAACCGAAATTCACAGACCACATGCTTTTCTCTTTGTTTTTCTTCTAATTGCCGAAGCGAAATCACGAGGTTCCTTCTTCTTGCCACGATCACAATCCAAAAGTTGATACTTCTTTTTGTGACTAGTGATCGTCAAGAAAAACCCAAGCTCAACGGCAATGTTTCTACACCACTCGGCAGCAGCATCACACGTTTCAAATTCTGGACTATTGTCGAAATACGGGTTATAATTAATCCGATCACCAACAGGCTCCTGAAAAAACAAATCATCTTTTATTACACGAAAATATCACAATATTCACACATATTAGTTTAATCTTATTTTAATTTTTTAAAAACTATTTAGCACCTAATTGAATTTAATTTATAAAAGTTAAATATCAGTAAACAAAATGGAAGTTTACGTATACGATGGAACCAACGTTTGGCCAGAACGTTGGATCTTTGGAACCAACGTTTGGCGGGGCGTTGATTCCATGGATCCAACGTTTGGCCAAAACGTTGGATCTTTGGAACCAACGTTTGGCCGGGACGTTGATTCCATGGGTCCAACGTTCGGCCAAGCGTTGGATCCATGGAATCAACGTCTGGCCAAACGTTGGTTCAAAGATCCAACGTTCGGCCAAACGTTGGCGATGTGTACGAGACTTAAAAAAAAATTTACCTGTTCGTGCGAAGGCGACATTCTTGCCCGGTGATGATGGCGTTGGTGGTTGGTAATTATTGGAGGTTGCGATTGGTGGTTAGTGATTTTAGAGAGAATTGTAAATTGGTAAAATTTAGATTTGAAATGAAGGTAAAATTTCAAATGCTCAACTAAAGTAAAATGGTTAAAAGGGGTTAAGGGCATAATGGTATATTCACAGGGTAGTTGGGGCGATTTTAAGTAGTTTAGGGGCGACGAATAGAAGTTAAGCGTGAAGTTTGCAGCTCATTTCTTTTCTTTTTTTTTTAACTTCTGGCCTTGGTTATTTTATTTTCTCTCTCCTCACTTAATATTAAAATCAAAACCCCAAAATTATTTCTCACTCACTTACCCGGCAAAGTGTTCTTGAACAAACCCGGATCCCAGGTTTCCCACGGCGATGGGCCCGCCCATAAACCGTCAAGCGCCTGTTGTTTCTTATCTTTAATGGTTGTTACAAGGTATTATTTAGTCTATAAGATGTAATTTTTTATTTATTATCTTCTATTGTTATACTCTGTAGTCTGTATTTAGTTTTAATTTATTAAAAGTAATTGAGTAATTTTACATTTGAGTGAGTTTACATTACATTTGTGGAACTTATTTGTTATTTGTCTTTTTTGGGCTGTGAATCAGTGCTTTAATTGCTAAACTGGTGATTTCTTGATCTTAATAAATGATTAATAAAAATACCCCTGATTTCTTAATTTTTTTGGGTTGTGACTTGTGAGTTAGTGATGTGCTTGATATAATTGGAGATATATGAAGTATGTAAATTCCCTTGTCCGAAAAAACAGCTTGGCACAGTTTGCCAAAGCTGTCGAATTCCAGGTGAGAGATCTGGGTTCGATCCTTATTGGGACTCTTCTTTAGGAAATTTCCGCTCATTCCCCCTTAATGAGGAGTCTTAAAAAAGAAAAAACGCAAATTTCCCTTGTCCACACACAGCTAGTGAGCAAACGCTGTTTGTTGACAACTTTGACAAAGTCAATTAGACCAAATCCTTGGTACACGCTTTCCTCCACTTTCCTTACCAATCAAAGCCTAAAATACTGATCATAGAAACACACCCTTGCTAAGAAAATGGAGTTCTTCCAGAGAGCAAAGGTCTTCCGGCTAAAATGCAGCCACCACAGCAAGTACCTACTAGCTGACGAAGATGAGGATCGAATCAAGCAAAGCCGCGACAGCTCCTCCAACAGAGCCCGTTGGTACTACGAGCTTGTCGAGGGGAAGGCCAATGTCATCCGCATCAGGAGCAGCTGGAACCACAGGTACTTAGCAGCATCTGAAGACTCCTTTCTGCTAGGCATGACAGGAAAGAAGGTTGTACAAACTATTAGACAGGGTGCCATTTTAGAGTGGCAGGTTATTAAACAAGGTTTGTATATCAAACTTATGAGTCACACAGGAAGCTTTCTAAGGGCCAATCCGCGTGTTCCTCCTTGGAGAAATTCTGTTACCCATGATGAACCCGCTAATTGGACTGCCACTGATCACATGATCTTGTGGATCGTTGATATCGTCGAGATGGATTATAGCTCAACCGGGGCACAAGAGGTCAAGCAGGGAATAAGTAGTGTTCAAGATCAAAAATCTATGGTGAGCCATTCTTACTAGTTCTGTTTTTTTTTTTCTGTTTTTTGACTTTGTTTAAGAAGTTAGATCAAAATATTTATATGTTTGTCTTCCAATTAAAACTCAGAATTCTGATTCCTTCAACAAACTCAAGTCCGTCTTATCAAGCCTAGATGATGATCTTTATAGCCCGAAAAGTCAAGGAGCAAGTCAGGATACAGTTTCCGGGTATGGCCAGGAATCTACCTCAGATGAGTCAGAACATATGCACCAAATTGAAGTTACAATGGCTAAGAAAACATTCAAAGAACTAAAAGACCTTGATTTTCATACCATCCTATCTTCAAACAGAGATAAAAAGCTTGAAAAGGTCATTAGTGTGCTCATTGCTGATGCACAGATGTCATCCCAAGGCGATGTTCCTAGTGATCTTCTCGATCTCCAGGAGAAACTCGAGCTGATGAAGAGTGAACATGACTCCGCCTCCCAAGATTTAATTGAATACACTAATTTCTCTACTCAAAGAGTGAAGCTCATGACTGAACTTAAGAAGGATGCTACCCAAGCTCGTGAGCTAGAGACTCTTCAGGTCGAGTTAGGAACTTTACAAGCCAAAAGAGAGGAGTTAGTGAAGCAACTTGAGGACATTGAGCATATTATCAAGGATTTGGAGAAAACTCAGGCTAACAATTTGGAAGAAGTTGAAGAGCTTATATCGAGAATGGGACAGAAGAGCCACAAACTCGAGGAGATGAAAGTCGAGGAGGAAACATGGCAAGTCAAGATAACTGAGGCCAACAGAATGCTGAAAAGAGTAGAAGAAGAGTGGGAGAAGATTAAAACAATGTTTCTTGATGATTGATAAATTTAAAAAAGAAAAAAAAACTCTAGTTGTACATTTAGGCCTAGGTACAAGCTTTTGTGCAGTTGTGCAGTGGGCACCAGTTTCTTGATGCTACTGTCTATATATATATATATTTGGCCATTCCTTCTGTTATCAATTATGATTACCTCCATATTATAGCTTCATTGTTACATGTTAATCAGAAAGATAATGGTACTATTTATTTTTTCTACGAAATCCACTTTTACTATTCCATGTGCAAGGTATTTTCTTTATTTTCTGCAATAGTATAATGTTATTTCCATGTTCTTTCAGTTCAAACTGAAAGTTTCAAGCTCACAATTCTGGCAATAACATCAGATGAATTTATATTGTAGAATGAATAAGTTCACATTAGGAAATCTTCATCTAAGTAATCAATAAGTCAAGTATGTATGCTAAACAAGTTCAATTCAAAACCAATATAAGTTCACAGACGGAAAAATAAATTCATACAAGGGGCTTTTCATATCAAAAGATTGAGACCTTTGTTGTGCCAAATACAAGTAGTAACAATAAGCATCAAAACTTGCCACTACTGGTAAAATCTGTAGATGACGAACAGGTCGACTTGAAATTGTAAGCAGCTGGCTGGGGAGATTCCTGAATTCTTGCTGATTAAGGAAAAACAGCCACCAACCACGACTTTATAAGATGGTATGGTTGACCTAAGACATTTTAAGCTTATACGTAATTACTAATTCTTTATAATTTCGTGGATACAGTCTTAATATGATAAGTGCTACAAGACTAATCAATCCACGAATTGGCTCAACCAATCGTGCAATCATATATTAATGAGACTACTTTTACTTTGTTGACAATTTATTAATTTGAAGCAAACAAGATTCACGCCAATTGCCATTACCTTGACAATCAAATCTCGAGTAATTGCACCACTATTTAATCAACAAAAATAAAGCTGCCGACCAACTCTACCTCCTGATGGAATTCTTCACCAAAGCAAAATTCATCAGGCTTAGAAGCCATCACAACAGGTACTTAATAGCAGGTTCAGACGGCGAATCAATCAAGCAGAGTAAAAACGGCAACACCAGGCAGGCCCGTTGGGCTGTCGAGGTTGTGCAAGACAAGCCTAACAGGATCTGTCTTAGGAGCTGCTACAGCAAACTCCTAACAGCATCAGAAGAGTCCTTCCTGTTAGGTTGGACAGGGAAGAAGGCTCTGCAGACCGTGCAGTCTGACAGCGACCTGTCAGTACAATGGGAGCCCATAAGTGCAGATTTTTACGTGAAACTGCAGGCACCACTCACGGGGAAGTTCCTCAGGGCTAACGCCGGGACTCCACCTTGGAGAGACACGGTGACAGTGGATGTCCCTGAGCGGAAAACCACGCAGGATTGGGTGCTCTGGGTGGTGGATATTCTAGATGATGATGCAGCAACTGCGGACTTTGATCGTTGTTCTTGGCCTAGGAATTCCAAGTCATTAACCCATAATAGAAGTGCTATTGCTTGTTATAAGTCTTCTTATTCCATGATTGATAACGTAGCATTAGCAAGGTATAGTAGTTCAAGTTCTGGTTCATTGGTTGAGGACGAAAGCGATCAATCAGTATCAACAAGCTCACCTACAACTTGTGGTTCAGTTGCTGGTGCTTACAAGGTGCGCTTATATTTGGTTCTTGTTTCTAATTCTGTATGGACTAGTCTCATAGCCGTAAAATGGTGGACCCTCAATGTTAGTTTTGCGTTGCTTATTAACATTGAGAGAGAAAAGGTGGTGTGCGTGGATATTGGATAGTTGTGGTCTGTGTGAAGCCTAACTTTAGAGAAAATGGATATAGAAAAAACCTGACAACAACGTTATGTAGCAAGTAATTCCGGAGGTCTAAAACAGAATACTTAGTAAATTGGGGCAATGGGACTATGGGAGTAGTATACAGGGTCAACAGGGGGGAGACACATAATTTGTGGAGTAACATACTGTAGGGTTACTAGGAAAGAAAATTTTTTAAAATGGTAAGAAATTAAGAATTATAGGTTTTGGGAGCAGGCTCGGCCCTAAACAGGTTCCAAATTAGGAGTGGTATAATTGTTGACAGGCAAAGGATATAGCCTATAGGGATCGAGTATCACATGTAACCTTTTGCAAATTGTTAGACAACTATTGTTGTTGAGAATATTAAATTGGGGCTGTGATTTGTGAAATGGATGATTAATACTTTTCTTTTCTTTTTATAATGGGCCAACAAAAAGGTATATTTATTTTTTTAAAAGATTGAAATGTCATGTGACAGTTGCCTCAACCCTCAATATTGGGAAATCAGCATCATGAGGGTAAAAATATCAAAAAGAATCTTAGAAAAAAATGACAAATTAAAAAAATTGAAGTCCTTGCTAAATTGTTAGGAAATTCAATTAAAGCTTTCGACAATATACGAGGTTAGATAGGACGCAAATAAGTACATGCACCCAAGTGCACGTAGAGCATGGTGCACCCTCTTCTAAACTACGTCGTTTTATCATTTTTAGAGTCTATAATTTTAAAAAATTGTTGTTATTTGTTTCCTTAAATTTTGCAACTAAAGATTCCTTTTTCAAATTTAAATTTAAAAGGTACATGTTCTTTTACCTTAAACGTAGATGTTCATTTACTATATGTTCTTTTCATTATAACCTATGTTCTTTTATAAATATAGATTTACATGTTCTTTAATTTTAAGTCGTGTGTTCTTTTTTAAAGTAGAAAAGTTGTTGAAAAAAACTCGTGTTCTTTTATATAAATGGTATGTTCTTTTTGGGTGCACAATGAGCATTGTGCACCCTAGTGCATAATCCACGCTTTGTAGATAGGAACTGAGAGAGTAAAAGGCTAGATAGAAAATAAGAGAATAGAAGACATTTAACATAAGTTCAGTTAGGCCAATATTATCATATATTTCATAATTTTATGTATTTAGATGTTAAATAGTTAGTATTTTATACTTACTATGCATATTTTATAGTTAGTATTTAGATGTTAAATATGAGTGATTTTATATTTACTATGCAACTTATGTCATAAAGCTCAAAACCAACTACTTAAAGCTGAAAATTATACAACTTTACTGGTCTATGATTTCAAATTTTGGAACGATACAAAATCAGTAGAAAGATTAAAAATCGAGTCATATTTAAACAGAGTTGTCTCAATTCACGGTACTTCTTAGCCTAAGTCGTTGAGTGCTTTGTAGATCAGTAAATGTCTCAATTCAAAATGTCACAAGGATCATATCCCTCGTCTCCTAAGTCCTAACCATCATTATCCTTTCATTTATCAATAAAAAAAACATATTAACTAAGGAGTTTATTTACAATTTTCCCGCCTAAAATTATACTAGTAGTAGACATATCCATCACAAATTTCATATAAGTAATAAGACGATGTTTCATAAAATTCAAAGACTTACCACAAATCCACATAAAGTTTTCTTTTAATAATGGAAAATTTGTCAGAATCAACTCTATATAAGCAGCTTTTTGTACTTTTAAAAGAATTTTTGTCAAGAGAAACCTTTTTTTGCTAAGCAAGTAAGTAATATTATTAATCCAAACCTTTTACAACCTAACCACCCTCAAGAACAACAAACCAACTAGGTTGGACCATTTGAGCCAAGAGGAGGAACTAATCCAGACAGATTAGTACATTACATCAACCATTATAAATTGAAAAACCATCTCTAATCCTCTCTGGAAACATTGTTAGGCATTGCATTGATTCCAAGCTTAAGCTCAGTTTTAATACATGTAATAATGCTCCTAACATTTGGAACACACTGATTCCAAAAGCTTGTATTCCTGCTCTTCCACACCGGATACACAACAGCAGCCACACTAGCAATAAACACTTGCTTTCGAAATTTTGAGTGCTTGCTTCTTCTAATCCAACTGCAAATCAGAAGTAGATCTTTTGCAGCTGTTCTAATTCCCATCCACTATTCGATATGATCCAAACAGCCCATACTCTACACACAACTGAAAAATAAATGCTTGAGATCTTCTACCTATGTGCCACACATCAGACATAAAGCGCTATTGCTGATCCCCAATCTTGCCAACTTGGCTGTTGTTTGTAGCTTCTGCTGTAATGCCATCAACTGTATAAACTTGTGCCTAGGTGTGCTTCCTCTATTCCACACACACTTAGACCACTCCATTTTAGGATTTTCACCCACCAATATAGGTTTTTCACCCACCATTTTCTCATAGTCAAGAGAAACCTTGAACCTAAAAAACTTTGTCAGAAAAAATCTGATGACGTCATTCCGATGTTGACTATATTTTCCGACATAGACTCAGTTAATGGTCCAAAAAAATTGCGAGAAACAACTTTTTATTATGTCTTTTTTGTCAGATGCAACCTTTTATAAATTTGTTTGCAAATTAAAATCTGAAAACTGGTTTTTTTTTTTGAGATCAACCTTACCTAGTTTCCTGACGTTGACCAAGCAATTTTCGACGTTGACCGATGAGAGTGGCATTTGACCTTTTTTTTTTTTTTTTAATTTCTACCCCTTTTTCCAGTCACCATACAAACTAATTTGTTTCGTTCTCTGTTTGCTATTTGTGATATCCTTTGTTGTAGCTTCTCTTATCCAAATCCTCCAAAAGATTATTGGTTTTGCAATTCAAGTATTGCCTATCTCAATTCAACCCAATTCAAGTATTGCCCATCTCAATACAAGCGCGGGTCCACGTCGAAAATGGCTTAGTCAACATCGAAAAATTAGATAAGGTTTCATCTCACAAAAAAAATTAGTATAAGGTTTTAACTTGCAAAAAAAATTATAAAAGGTTGTTTCTGATAAAAAAAACTATTATAAAAGGTTGTTGCTGGCAAAATTTTAATTGAGTTAATGTCGGAAAATATTGGTCAATGTCGAAATTACGTCATCAAGTTTCTTTTGACAAAGTTTTTATGTTTAAGATTTTTCTTGACAAAAAAAAACTTAAAAAATTATTTCTGACATATTTTCCTTTAATAATCTACCCTCTCTCATCCTACTTGTACAAATCCTTCATGATATGGAAACTATTAACTAAACTCTTAGGAAAAATGGATCTGAATACCCCCAACTTTGGGCGGTCCGCTTTTAATACCCCCAACTTTGGATTATTTTTAAATACCCCCAACTTTGGGGGTGGTCCGCCAAAAATGCACCATTTACCTGTTATGACCGGATGAACTGGTAAACCAAAACCCCCACCTCCCCTCTCGCTCGTCTCTCTCCTCTCCTCATCCCCCCACCCCCAACCCCCCACTGCCACCTTCCCTCACCACCATTTCTCTCCTCCTCCATACCACCTTCGTCACCACCTTCACTCCCACCAACAACCACCTCTGATTTCTCACCATCCCACCCGGCTCACTCATCTCCCACACCACCTCCCCCGACCTCGGGTCCCAAACCCTAACATACCCCGAACACCCGAAAGCACCCCAATTCACCGAGCTCCCCACCAACGGCCCCACCTCCCGAACCCACCTCAACCTCTTTATACCCAGTCGATTTCGCCGAATTCCGACTTCGTCTCCCCTATATCTCCCCACAACCTTCAACGTCGACTTATCAACCACCAACACTACATTCTCCCCATGCCTACATTCAAACCCCACGTAACACACCGAGTCACCCTCACTCACCGAGTCGGAGATGGCGGTGATTCGGGATTTGTGGACCCTAGTGTCGGAATCATCGACCCAAGAAACGGACCCCACGTGATGATTACGTAGAGGTGTAGACCGGGTAGGTGTACGACCCGGATCCGACGGGCGGAGATTTGAGCATCGTTGGAGAATGAAGCAACGATGCTTGCGATTATGCGGTGCGGGTTGGGGGGTGTTACGATCGATTTTGTGTGTTGGATTTTGAAGTTCAATAATCTCGGTTTCTTGCGAAATTCTTTGACAAAATTTGATTGCGATTTGAAGTTTTGCTGAAGTTTTTGGATTCTTTCTTGCGAAATTTCTTGTGATTTTTGATGAGAATCAAAGGTATTTTATGAGAATCACGAATCAAAGGTATTTTATGGTGGCAAGTGGGAGCGTGGTGGGTAGGGGGAATTCAACGGGGTGGTGGGGGGGGGGGGGAGGCTGCGAGGGTGGGGCTAGGGGGCCGCGAAGGTTGGGGCCGGGTGTGGGGGAGGGGTTCGAAGGTGGTGGTCGGGGTGGGGGAGATTCGGTGGGTGGGTGGGGTGGGGATGGGGTGTGGGGCCGGTGGGAGGTCGTGGTAGTGGTGGGCTGGTGGCTAGGTGGTGGTTGTAATGGAGGAAGAAGTAGAGGATGGAAAAAAAAAATTACCTTGCTAACAGGTTACAAGTCATCTGGGTGCATTTTTGGCGGACCATCCCTAAAGTTGGGGATATTTAAAAATAATCCAAAGTTGGGGGTATTAAAAGCGGACCACCTAAAGTTGGGGGTATTCTGATCCATTTTTCCAAACTCTTATCATACAACCTTTCACCGTTTCACGCAACAAATATTATGATGATCTATCCTAATACCAGATATACCCTTCACGCGGTTAAGTGGTCGAGCATATAATTAGTCAACCAAAAACAGAGTTTTCCAGCAAAATTACAAAATTGCAAATGAAAATCCTTTCAATTACGGCAAAGCCGACACTTAGACGTTAGATCCACTCCCAACTGTCACTAAAACCAACTTTTTCCGATTTCTTCCCCACCTGTCTAACTAAAATCTCAATACCGTTAAACTAATTAAGTACATATCAAATCATCTTTATTATAATAATAAAATTAGAGAGATCTTAGTGTCCAATCTAAATTACAGATAAATTCTCAAATAAAAAAAATCAAACTCATCTTTACCAATATTTTAAAAAAAAACAATAAAAAAAGGTCAAATTACACGACCATTTTATCAAATTTCAAGCAATTTTCATTTACTTTGGCACACATTACGTGCATATAAGACTAGTACTCATTATTTTATCCACCCTGCCCACATCCCAAACAGCCATAAAACTCCCCCCTCACAATTTGGCATCTCTAACTCAAATCCCAGAAATTCTCTTTAATCCCCAAAAATTCTCAAACCTTGAATTCTTCACAATCCCATTTTCCCATAACAACCTTTCACTCCAAATTTAATACTCCTAATAAACTAAACAAACCCAAATCCCCATTGATTTTCTTCCTGTTTCTACAGATCAATCCAGATCAAATTCATTTCTTTACAATCTCTTTTTGTGTTAAAACAGAGTGAAATGGAGTTATTCCAAAACGCAAAAACAGTGCGCTTACGCAGCAGCCACGACAAGTACCTTGTAGCCGACGACGACGGTGAAACTGTATGCCAAGACAGGCATGGCGGAACAAAGTACGCACGATGGACGGTAGAGTACGTAAAATCTGTAGAAGGCGTAAGCCTGGTGCGCTTCATGAGCTGCTATGGAAAATATTTAACCGCAACAGATGATGAGTTTTTGTTAGGTGTAACAGGGAAGAAAGTTAAGCAAATTATGCCTAGGAGATTGGATTCTTCTATAGAGTGGGAGCCTATGAGAGATGGAATGCAAGTCAGGTTGAAGACAAGATATGGTAACTTTTTAAGAGCCAATGGTGGACTTCCACCGTGGCGGAATTCGATCACTCATGATGTTCCTAGCAGGAGTCATACTCAGGATTGGGTGCTTTGGGAGATTGAGGTGTTGGAAGTTTATGATACTCCACAACAGGTTCAGGTTGAGGCTCAGGCTGAGGATGAGGATGAGAACGAGGCGAAACGCAAGTTTGAGAGGTGTGAATCAGAGTATGATCCTTCCTGTTTCAGGAATTCTCAATCTGGGGTGAGGTTTTTTTTTTTAAGTTGTTTTTATTAGAACTGATAGAGTATAAAACTATTTCTCGGACTCCAACCATCAGCTTAAGCTTTTGGTTGAATTGGTCCTTTGACAAGAACTTATGTTATGTTTTGGTTTTTGATGATTGTGATAGAATATAAAACCAATCTTGGGGCTCCAACCATCAGCTTAATATTCTATCATGCATGTATGCTATTAAGAGAGTTACAATCTGTTTGGTATGCAGTGATAAATGATGGTAATTAATTATAATCAATTTTTAAGTAAATTTTTTAACAGAGTAATCATTGTTATGTCTATGGTAATACTTGTCCTAAATTTGTCTCCGTTACCTTGTGATTCCACTAAAGAGGTGATACTGATTAGTAATGTAAATTTGTGATAGAAACACATGTCTATGGATGAAGTTTCACTACCGTGGTAAGTGGCTTGAGACTCTCTTTACAAATATAGATATGAATGTATTATTATTACTACCATTTATTACAGCTTAACAAACTGGTTGTTAAATTATTACATTGGTACTTATCATTAATGAGTAACATTTTGACATTTTAATTAGACAAGTGACAATGCATTGATATTTTAAGTTTTAAAATGACATGGATTGACATAAATGAGTTAGGTTGTCACATAGTTTGCAACAGAGGGAATAATATATACTGGATTGAATGTCTTCCTAAGTAACATGGACTAATTTTTGTCAATGTTGTTCTAATAATTACATAAACTTGGTGCATTTGCTACATATGATTGAGAAATGGTGCTCATAAGGAGAGGAGAGGCTGGCGGGGGGGATTAGTGAACTTTAATAAGAACAAGTCAGTACTCATTCAGTACTTTTTATCATTGTCTTTATCTAGATGTCAAACTGAAACTGGCATGTTAACTGAAACACGAAAATTAATTGTTATATTGAAATATGTGGATTTTTGTCAATTCTATGTTGATTGTGGATCTCTGAACGTTTCTTGCTCTAGGAAATAAGCATACAAGGTATTTGGGATATCTGAGTTTCTTATTGTAAAATATTATGAAGTTACATTGCCTGGGATTTAAGAAAATTGTTGGTAATCTGTCTATTTGCAGCATAGCGGATTTGGTGCATCAAGTGTAAAGAATGAAGGCCGAGTTATACACTATAATGTTGTGGACGATGATGGAAATATTGTTGATGAAGCAGAGGGAGAATGCTCATTAGTTTTTGAAGGCAGTAGTCTGGAGGAGCTGACTCAAACGTTGGAGAAAGAGACAGGTTTAACAGAGTTTGCATTATGCGCTCGCAGTCCTTTGAATGGAAAGCTTTATCCAATGCGGCTGGCTCTTCCTCCAAACCATGTGAAATTGCATGTTTATGTTGTACCAACATCTTGCAAAGGTTAGTTTCAGGTTTTAGATTTCTGTTGCCATCAGGTTTTGTGTAGTATTTATTCCTTCCTAGCTGTCTAAATGACTGGTTTTTGCAAAAATCTTTGTCAGTTATGACAATTTTGCTCTTTCAATAGCAGTAGCCAGTAGGTAAACTCTTATAGTTACTTCTGACTCTTATATAGGTGGAGCCAGTTGATATCCTTGATGACTCTAATATGCTAAGATGTGACTGTGATTTGTGAGTTTGTGGAATCTCACTGTTACTGTTAGGTTCTCTTTTTCTCAATCCTTTTCTTTTCTTAGTTTTAGCCAAAGCAAAATAGAACACTAAAATTTCTGCAACTTAGAATGATGATGGGGATCTATATTTGGGACATTGAAGGACCAAGGGTAACCAGTATATACATAGAAGTGAGCAGCGCAGCTGCGTACAGCAAACTATCTATAGCACAGGAATGAGGAATTTGAGTAATTAGATGAATGACTAGATGGATGGAAGTTGCAAGAGGATTCTCTGAGTTGCATGTGTTTGAACCCTTTTTCGGGTGACATTTTTGCATTGAGTCTCTAGTCCCCCTGCAAAGAGCATGCATGAAAAGCTGTGAGTTACTTGAGCCACATGCTGGGGAAAGAATTATGCAGAACTTTTACTGGCTGACCTTTGTTTTATTGTACGATAGATGCTTTGGCTGGCGGTTTCTATCACTCTATGACAGGGCTATTGTTTGGGCCATACAAGATTTTAGGATTTTGTTTTTATGTAGACAAATTTAGTTTTTTCAAGCTTCTGAAGGGGAGAAAAAATATCCTATTCACCCTTTACCCTTTGGAAAGTTTCCACCCGTTTTGCTATACCTGCTTCCATCATCTTCTTACATATGATCTTGCTAGGGATTAAGAATAGAACAAGGAATCTTTTTATGGGACTATTAACGCTTGCTTGTGCATACATTTGACATCCCCCGGGTAACATTCTACTCGAGGCAGGAGCTTCTCCACGGGCATTACGTAAAGTGCTTGTTGAAGTTGTGGATTGAGTAAAGCTAATATAAGAGACTGAGGGACATCATACTACTGAGTACTGACCACAGTTGTTTTAAAAAAGAACATTGAGTTGAAACCAACAGAAAAATTGTTAGTGCTGAAATTGTTACCTCGAATTAGGTGGAGAAATTTTTTAGGATTCACTAGATAATGATTGACACAATTTCTTTTGGTGCAAGTAATGTGCTTGTGTTGGAGAATAAATAGCAGGGGCAAAGCCAAACTGGGTTAAGGAGAAAGGCCAAGTATACTTCCCTTTTTATTATTACATTTTGAGGGGCCACTTTACTAGAATTCCTAATTTTCTTTATTTGGGGCTCTTATATATTATAGGTACGGTTGGGCTAGCAGTGGCCATGGCCTTCTTAGGCCCCTTATATGCTTCGCCCCTGATAAATAGATGCTCATGATCTCCTTAAAGTGGAAATTCATACTAAAATCTTAAATGGGGTAGTATAGGTAATGCTAATGGAAACTCGAATTTGACTCTTCAGCACACTTTCCTTTTGAACTGTGTTGGATTTTCCTTTTACCTTAGTAGAGATGTGAAATTTTAACATTTCGTTATTAGCAAGCACGACAGAAATTTTTTATCTTATGTATGTTGCTGGAGTTTTGTAGTCTAAGAATTAACAACCTATTCTCCCTGCCCTTTGGAAAGTTCCACCTGTCTTGTTATACCTGCTTCCATCATCTTCTTTTATATGATCCTGCTAGGGAGTAAGGATAGAACAAAGAAGTGCCCTCGTGAGGTTATCGATGCTTCTTTATACAGCATAGCTAGTTCATGCTTTTCACCATGATATTTGAATTGAAAAGTACATACATAAATTCTATTGTGGTGCATATTGTGTGCTTGTGTATAAAGAATGGAGATCATACAACTGAGTAAGAAAGGGCATAAAAATTGTTACCTCAAAATTGAGTTGGAGAAATATGTTTGGGGTTCGCAAGACTGTGATTCACACAATTTCTTTTGCTGCAAATTGTGTACTTGTGTTGGAAAACGGATAGATACTAATGATCTTCTTGAAGGATGCTACAATCTCTAGTAAGGTAGAATAAGAAATGCTGATGGAAATTGAATTAATCTCTTCAGAATACGCTCCTTTGAACTGTATTGAGTTTTCCTTTTGCCTGCATAGAGTGATGAAGAATTAGCTCTTATTAACATTTCGTCTGTTTGCTTATCAAGGTTATAATTCGTTAATAGCAAGTACGATAGAAAACATTTACTTATACATAGTACATGTTGCTGAAGTTTTGCAGTCTAAGGGATTATATATAAGTGCCAAGATTTGGAGGTCCTTTATGGGTGCTCCATTTTCTGTTCAGTTTCCCTATCCTAGCATCTGACTTAAAACAAGCAGTGCTACATATGGTGGAGCTGATTGGCTTACATGTCTTATGTCTAATGTGGAGCAATTAACTCATGATGTAATAAAATTGTACCTAAAAATTATTAAAGACATTGATGTTGCTTTCAATTTTCAGCTGCAGCAGAGTTTGGCCTGAGCTGAGCGGCGAGGATTTACTTACCAACATGACGCTGTCAATCTTTTGTGATTTGAGTTAAGTCAATACAGATGAAGCTGAAACAGAATTGATTCTTTGTATATACCTTAAACATAATGAATAAGCCTTTTGGACTTGTATGATCAAGTTCTTAGTGCTAATCAGTGGAATCTATCTTGGCAGTCAGTTTATTTGGCGTTTTGTCTACTTCAAGTCCTCACTTATGCTGTATTTTATGCATGAGATATGTACCTGATGAATTTGATTTATAAACCGGCCAAACGTTCCTCAAATCATTGTAAAAGGACTATCACGGCTTGTTATACCATTGTGTGACACTTGAGCAATGTGAAAAGTCGATTAAGTCGTCAATTTTCTATAGGATAAATTTCATGGAACTACCTTTTATAACAAAAAAATTTCAAAAAACTACCTTATAAAATTTTTTTTTCAAAAAACTACCTTATAAAACAAAACCCGTTTCAAACGACCACCAATTGACAACATCCGTTAATTTTGACCGTTAACCGCTCCTTTGACCATCACATGTTGGTCACTTGAGTTCATTAAAACTCACGTGACTCATGATCTTAGATTTGTAATGGATTGTTTTAGGGTTGAAATTGAGTTTTTGTTAGTTTTAATGAACTCACGTGACCATCATGTGATGGTCGAAAGGAGGGTAAACGGTCAAAATTAACGGATGTCGTCGGTGGTGGTCGTTTGAAACTGGTTTTGTTTTATAAGGTAGTTTTTTGAAAAAAAAAATTATAAGGTAGATTTTTGAAATTTTTTTGTTATAAAAGGTAGTTCCATGAAATTTATCCTTTTCTATATCCAGTTAATTTGGTCAATCTAATGATTTCTCCAACCCTGTTATTTTACAGTTTTACCTCGGTTTTTTGGGTAAAAACTACCTTTGTTTTTACAAGTTATTGAAATTACTACCTTTGTTAATTTTTTTTAAATTTAACTATCTTTGTTTTTTTCAAAGTGAAATTATTGCTACCTTATAACGGAATTCGTCTAATTTTCCATCCAGGGGGGCCCACTTTATGTTTCCCCAATTTGAATTCATCCCAACAGCTCGAAATTGACTTATTTTCACTCTATCACTCTTCACTCTTAATCTTCATCTTTACTCCTATTGATTCCTCTCACCCACCCCCATCTCCTTTTCCCCATTTCATTTTCTCTCTCTATCTGACCTATCACTGCCATCTTCATCACCACATCACCACACATTGCAATTGTAAAAAACTTAATTACTGAGTACCCAATAAAGCTATTAATGAATCCTAATTTGCCCAAAATTTCCCAATTTCCCCAAATATATGAACCCTAATTTGCATTTTCAGAGAACTTACCTTCAATTTGTGGTAGTAACAGTGATCAAGCAAGCGAAATCCCCTAATCAATTGATTGCAACAGTTGTACACCACTTTAATCAATAAACCCTAAGGCAATTAAAGGGAAAATTTGGTGAATTTAGGGGATGAAGACAACCTGGTTGTTATGTAGCTTATAAAAAGCCAAAAAAAACGCGGGAAAGGAGGGATATTTGAGGGGAAACATAAAGTGGGCCCCCTTTGGATGGAAAATTAGACGGATTCCGTTATAAGGTAGCAATAATCTCACTTTGAAAATAACAAAGGTAGTTAAATTTAAAAAAAAATAACAAAGGTAGTAATTTCAATAACTTGTAAAAACAAAGGTAGTTTTTACCAAAAAAACCCTTTTACCTCACTTGGATTGTTAAGTAATGATGGTTGAGGGTATTTTTTTTCACGATTAATGATCATAATTGTACATTAAAAAATGAGCATATTAAAATAAAAAATAAAAATAAAGGGAATATAACATTGAAAAAAAAACTATTATAATTTTTTTAGGATGCATTTGCTTCACTTGAAATTATCTAAACTAAACTCATTAAATCATATTTGACCTAATCGACCCATATTTGATCACGTATGGCATATCTATATATATATATAACCCAAAGCAAACAATTGCCATGCTGCGACATGTTCTCCCCCCTCCCAAGCATTGATACAAATTAAACAATAAAAATGTGTGTGTTAAGACTCGAACCCACAACCTCTCCTTTGACATACAAATACACTAACCAACTAATCTACAAGCTCATATTGATTTTTAATTGTAAGTAGAAGTAATTATGATTCGTAAGTTGACACACAAATTGGACTCCTACATTAATTGACCTATCAAGTAAATGAGTAATATACTAATATATCCCCGTGTTACAAGTTATATTACCTATCAAGTTTCCGTTAAGTGATAATAAAACATCGAATCAACTTTGTTGCATTATAAAAATCTCTAATGAGCCCACAAACCTTAATTTATGCTTAGCATTTCACAAGATAAAAAACACAATATTACCAATTTGAAGAAGAAATTTGATAAAAGTATAATGTAGTTAATTTCAATCAATTATAGGTAGGAACGGAAATGGAACGTGTCATTATGACCCGAAAAATGATATTACAAACTTTATCGTGTCGAATCAACTAATTTAAAGGACCGATCCATTGTATGATATGAGTTTGTGCGCAGGTAACTATTTGTCTTAAATAGACATTTATAAACTTATATAGGAGTGATTTATTTAAGATAAAAAGTTACCCTTTAGACCTGGGTAACCTTTTGTCCTAAATGGATCACTTTTACTTATATACAAGTGACTCATTTAAAATAAATAACTATTCTTTGTTTAAAAATGACTCATTCTGACTTAAAAGAGTGACCCATGTTGCGAAAGTGAATGATATCACAAAAATGTATTATGCTCCCGTGATTTGGTACTCCAGGCTAATTGAAAGTTATGAAGCATTGGAGGTCGTCACGTGTCATCTAAATGTATACGCTAATATGGGGGCATTCAATTAATTTCATAAAAAAAAATGAATTATACTATGATGACCAGAGCTCCTGAAGAACAACTAGTTGGTAAAAGAAAAAATAAAGGCTTTTGACAAATAGATATTAATAATAAAGTTTTGCCGTCATATAAGCCTAGACTTTGCCAATATTTGGACTTTTTTCTTAATACGCATGACACATGATATCATTATTGTTTGTTTTAGCTGTTATGCCACATAAAAAGTATAAAAAAAAGGGGAAACATAAAATACAACTTAATAATGACCTCCCTACCAAGGATAGATTAGAACAATCTAAAGTTTATACCCCACAACAATGTGTGTTCTGTCAACACTACAAGAAAATAGCTTCCCATCTTTTTTTTCCAGTGTCCTTTTACGATTGATGTTCTCCTAAATTTAAAAGTCATTCGTAACTGGCCCATGATTCCTAATAGGACTAGCTTTTGTTCTTTCCGAGAAAATATTAATTTCTAGGATTTTTTTTATTTTTACCACCTTATAAATAGCCCGTTTTACACTTTACCACCTTTTGTTTTTTTTTTCAATTTTACCACCTTAAACTTTCCAACTCGTTAAAAATCACCACCTTGACTCAGCTCCGACGAAAAATCCGCCGAGGGGGGTCCCAAATAACTGCTTTATGTTAGGGCTTACCATTTTTTGATAAATTCTACCTCAATCAAAGGAGAAATTAGATATTCCGCTACTGTTTAAGTTATGATTTCTCCGCCCAATTTGATAGGCTAGGGTTCTTCCTTAATTTTGGGCATTTATGTTCATTGAATTTTTTTGATACATTGGGCCTAAATTGGACCATCTATGGTGTTCTTTAGCATAATGCTTGCTTTGGTTTTCATTCATCTTCATTATTATAGGCTCATAATGTCTCTGTCTTCTTCCCAAAACCAAAAGTGCAACTATGGAATTCCTCTTGCTGCAAAAGTCGAAATAAACGAGAAGAGAGAGGAGCTTGGTATTCTGGATTTTTGGGTGAAGTGGATGAGAGAGAGGGTAAAAGAATCTCTCTAAATATCAAAGAGGAGTTGATGATTTTTACAAAGAGGTTGTTGATAGGGAATTGAAAGATAAGAATGTGAATTGTTTAAGGAAATGGAATGGTGAAGGAAGAAAGAGAAAGAAATCGGGAAGAGAGAGAGTAAAACAGGGGGAAAAGTTTTTTAATCCGAAATGTGGGCCCTCCCTCACCGGATTTTTGGCCGGAGCACGAGTTAGGTGGTAGTTTTTAGTGAGTTGGAAAATTTAAGGTGGTAAAATTGAAAAAAAAAACCAAAAGATGATAAAGTGTAAAACAGCCTACTTATAAGGTGGTAAAAATCAAAAAATCCTAATTTCTACTACAAAGTCCTGCCTCCTAATTAGTCTTTGCAACTCGCTCTTACCTGGTCGTTCATTTGGTGCAATAAGACCATCTTTAATACTCCAGACACATTAGTGAACTTATTTATAATTACTTCCTAGATTGGTCCTTCTCTTCTAAAATGGATAATATTATTAAATCCCTACACTTTCCACTACTTCCCTTCCTAAGCCCACAAAAAGTGGTAAGGCGTGGATTTGGACCCCTCCAAAGATAAACTGGTTTAAAGTTAACTTTGAGGGGTCTAAGCTTAATGATGGTAAGGCGATCTTTAGGTTTGTTATTGGAGAATGGAGATCATAAGGGTGGGGTTGTTTTAGCCGGTACTAATTCCCTCGACCTTTCTTGTTCTATCATTCAAACTAAAGCGTGGGGCTTAAGAGAAGGTCTGAAAGCGGCTAAATTTTTTAACATTGAAAATATTATTTTGGAGGGTGATTATTTATCAATTATCAATGCCATCTCCAATATTTGGAAACCTCCTTGGATGATTAATCTTTTAATTGTTGATGCAGGTTTAAAATCGAGGAATTTCAACAACATCCAATTTTCTCACTGCTTTCGGGAAGTAAATCACGCGACGGATTACTTGGCGGACAAGGGTCACGACTCCCCTAGTTTACTCTATTGTTTCCCTCCGTTTTCTGTAGAATTTTCTCTCATCATCCAAAAGGATGTTTTAGGATGACCTCCGGATTATGTCAATCCGTTGTTTTTCTTTCCCTATCAAAAAAATAAAATAAAATACAACTTAAGTACAAATTTAAGATAATCCTATTGAAAAAAATTATATCCGACAAAATTTTAGACCTATATATAACACTGGAGCTACTTTTTATATATCAATATATCTGAATAGTCCCAACTTTTTAAAACTAACAAGTCAAAGTTGACTTTTTTTATTCCAATCCATCAAAACCATTAGTTTTAGGATTTTTTGTCCCAAACTACCTTTAACTTTCATGTTTTTGCAAGAAACTACCTTATAAAAAAATTGATGTCCCAAACTACCTTACTTTTACCATTTTGTTGTTGACAGATACCTTATACCGGTTTTCGGTGTTGACTTTTGTTTTTTCCGATTTTTTAATGTCACGTTATATCACTTGACCTCTTCAAACCCTTTTTTAATTTTCCCCACCCTAATTGCTCTATTTCCCTGTGTGCACGCGCTTTCTCTCTCTCATATCAATGTGACACTTTGTACCACCAATCCACCATTAAATTCCTCTTCTATTTTAACTAAAATTGAAACAATCACCCTCCTCAATTTCCACAAGGGTAATTTTGTTTTTCCCACAATTTTGAACTGAAAAAACAAAAGTCAACATCGGAAACCGGGATAAGGTAACTGTCAACAACAAAATTGTAAAATAAGGTAGTTTAGGACAATTATTTTTTTATAAGGTTGTTTGGGACAAAAAATCCTTATTTTTATATACCAATTTGATTTGACCCCCTCTAGTCATTAGTGGACGTGCACAGCAAACCCAAGCCTCATTTTTTGGGAAACCGTGTGCAACAAAACATAAAGATTAGGAACGCGTGGAGTCAGACCCAATACGGTGAGTATGAGTACTAGTAGTTTCTAAAACTATGACCTCAAAGTCGGTCTATAAGGAGGACCTCCTCATTTCATTTGCTTTACGGTTAATTTCCAGCTGTTTCACCTTCATACTTCCGAACCTTCCCGCTCATTTCTTTGCCCTTCTTTTAATCCTCCCTACGCACATATATATATAAGTATATAACAACCCCATCTCTTCCAAACTTACCAATCAACTACAATACATCACAACAAATCAACACATTTTCCATATTACAACTTACCCGAAAACAAATCACTTGTGTCCTTTGAAACACCAATGGCGGGAACGAAAACAATCGTGTACCTACTATTTGCTTCCTTAATTGCCATTGCCTCTGCTGGCAACTTATACAAAGATTTTGACATTACTTGGGGCGATGGCCGCGGTAAAATTATCAACAATGGCCAGTTGCTTACTCTGTCCCTTGATAAGACCTCTGGCTCCGGCTTCCAGTCTAAGAACGAATATCTTTTTGGCAAGATTGACATGCAGCTCAAGCTCGTTCGAGGCAACTCTGCCGGAACTGTCACTGCTTACTATGTAAGTCTACATTTTTCTACATATTTTACCTACATTATAGATTAACAAAACCTTATGATTCATGAATTTCTTTCAAGTGATTGAGAGAGACAAAAGTGTCAAACATTATATATTACAATTTCTTTCTGATTGTGTTTTTGGTTTTTGGTTTTTGTTTTTTGGTGTGCTTGCAGTTATCATCACAAGGAGCAACCCATGATGAGATAGACTTTGAGTTTTTGGGGAATGTAAGTGGTCAACCTTACACTCTTCACACCAATGTGTTCAGCCAAGGCAAAGGTGGCCGGGAGCAACAATTTCGCCTTTGGTTCGACCCAACTGCCGATTTCCACACTTATTCCATTCTCTGGAATCCTCAACGAATCATGTAAGTATGCCTTAATCTAAAAAGGATTGGAAATTTTGTCAAAACCACCGCTACTACTATATCAATAACATTAAAATAGCTTACGGAACATGTTTTCAAAATAGCTCAACTCTATCATAAAAAAGAAAGTTCTTATAACAGATTCATTGTCCTCCTACTGTTACCACCTTAGCTTGTTTCAGATTCTCAGTAGATGGCACTCCTATCAGAGAATTCAAGAATTCTGAATCTATGGGTATCCCTTTCCCAAAGAATCAACCAATGAGGATATACTCGAGCCTATGGAACGCCGATGACTGGGCAACCCAAGGCGGGAGGGTGAACAGACTGGTCTAAAGCACCGTTCACTGCGTCGTACAGGAACTTCAATGCCAATGCTTGTGTTTGGTCTAAAGGCAAATCGTCTTGCAAATCGAGCTCAGTCGCCTCGAAGACTAATTCCTGGTTTACACAAGAAATGGATACTACTTCTCAGGCAAGGATGAAATGGGTGCAAAAGAATTATATGATCTACAATTATTGCACTGATAGGCAAAGGTTTCCTCAAGGCCTTCCTAAGGAGTGCCGAGTCAACTAAAGATATTATATACAGAGTGAATTAGAACAAGGGCTTTTTTTATAACTTTCCGGATATACTTATTCTTTCATTAATTAGTATGGTATTAGTAGTTTCTTATGAACAAATTCTATGAAATTCTTTCCATTGTAACATATGATAATAGATAAAGATCCAATGAAATTCAGAGGTTAAATTATCTAATGACTTAGAGGCCTATACTTTTGTCTTTTCAAGGGGATAATCCATACAAGTTCCATGTATATTTAGTAATGTTGACTTGAAAATTTTGATCAACTCAGGTTGCAAAGCAATTGAAGCATACAGCAAATGAGTATATTAGCAATGACAGATTGCCATACCAACACTAGTAGAATGATGAACCAATTAGGTTTTAGTATAGTCTAAAGGATGCTCCTTATAAACTTGACGCCAAGGAATCAAATTCCAGGTCAAGGAAACAAATTCCACTATGGGCTCTTTTGAAGGGGAATTCTCCTATCCTTTTCCAATATTTTTAAAGAATCTAAGGCGTTCGGTATCTCGGGTTTTGGTTTGTTTTATGATTTTGAACTATATGATATGAGTTGTATAATAAGGTTAAAATTAGTCGTATTGATAGTAAACATTAATTTTGAAAGATGGAAACTACTTTTGTATTTTTGTTTTTGGTTTTCAAAAAAAAAAAAAACTTAAAACTTATGCGAAAGGTGTTTTTCCAATAGGGTCTTTCTCCTTGAAAAAAGAAACAAAAGTAGTAAACAGAACTACCATCGTTGACTCTTTTATATTCCTCTTTTAAAGACAATAATAAGATTATTTCACGAGCACAATCCAATGTCTATAAGTACTCTTTTTTCCACTTCTCTTAAATGTTTGATTTAACACTTCATATTCACATTGATAATTGATACGGGACATTGCCCAAGTCAACAACTAGGCAAAGATAAAAAGCCAACTTTCAAGGTTTAATTATTTGTATATTATTTATTAAAATATTTAGATGTGTTTGAAGATATCGACAAATAAATTTATTTGAAAATAGTTAAAAACAATGCAAAAATTAGCATCTTCTACTAATAATTGTCAAAAATTGCCAGGTTTGAGGTATTTACACTAATTTCTCCAAGACTCGCCCTATTTTTGTCAATACTTTTTCATCAATACCCCTACCCCTCCTCTCTCTGAAGTTTTACCACCATCTTACATCCACCACTACTGCCGCCGGGCAAACACTAACTCATTGCGGGAATAACTTAATGTCGTCAGAAATGTCAACATCGCGGGTTTAAAGCCAATGCTGCCCGCGTATATTTTTCTTAATTTTCATCAAAAAGGATCATACATCCTGAAAAGAAGTCTAAAACATGCTTGGGACGTCCATGCCATGGTCCAAACGTCTTTTTCGAACGTCCGGAACATGGTCTGGACCATGATTTGAACGTCTTTTTAGGATGTCCCTGTATACACAAATTTCGAATCAAGATAAATAAGACAAGAAACAAAGTAACAAAGAAATTATATTTCAATAAATGTATTGAGTACAATCTCTGTAAACAGTTTATAATGAAAATAAACTAAGTCCTTCGATTACGTTAGTAGGCTTGAGAGTGACACGTGTTGATGTCGACGTGAAGTTTAGTGTAGAGTGACGTTTTGTCAACGTCAACCTGAGTTTGAATGTGGGATGACGTTTTGTCAACGTCAACCTGAGTTTGAGTTTTGTTTGGGTGTATTCGAATGAGGGCTGACAAAAGCTTAAATCTCAATCGAATGTGTTTGAGTATATACGAGCAGTCGGCACATATTTGATGTCTTGTTGACTATTTGCGAGATTTAGAGAATTTAAGAGAATTTTATGAGCGGCTTGGAATAATGATTTTCGGTCCCCTCAACTAAAGGAGGTGAAGTCCATTTATAGGGAATGAAGATCCCTTCGTGGACTAGTAGTTTATGGGCTCACCATTTATGACTTGGAAGTCTTTTTACCTTTGCCATTTGACCCTTTTATTTGATTATAGTTTATGGGCTCGGGCCCGTTTATGACTTGGAAGTCTTTTTACCTTTCATTTGACCCTTTTATTTGGACTATAATATTGATTGGCCAAATATTTTACAACCCAAATTATATTTGTTTAATTTGGATATCTTATTTGAGTGGAGTAAATTAATTAAATTGAAATTTAATTATATTTATTTTAGGCTCAATAATAATTAACTTACTTTAATATGGAACACTAATAAATTTTTAGTGTCTACAGTTCCACCACAGTATGGACACGTTTTTGGATGACCGACCCTTTTTGGAAGAAAAAAAAACTCATTGTCGACTACGACGCAAATGACCATATCTCGTGTCCCATTTTTTGATGATCAAATTTTGACTAGAAAGTGAGGTTTGATAACTGTTTGAGTGAGAGATTAGAGAGACAGTAGAGAAAGGTGGAGTGCGAGGAGTGAGTGAGATAGGGGCAATTTTGTCCTAGTTTAGGCAACGCATGGAGAAACTAGGACGATATTTAGGTGCTCACATTTTCATTAGCGTGTCAAATTCGTGTCAATGGTTTTAGTTGAGTTAAATTTTATGTCACTAGTGTTATTTTCCTTTTTAGCCATGCAGACTACTGTGATCTCACCTAAGGATGACAATTCGGTCCGGGATCCGATCCCAACCCGCTCCGATCCGGAAAAAAAAAAATGCGAGCCGACTCTGACAAAAAAATAATCTGAATCCGAATCCGTTTAAAAAGTCCGACTCCGAGTCGGAAGAAGGTCGGAGTCGGATCTCATAAAATAATCCGACATCCGAATCCGACTCCGACTTTAAGTCAGTTAATCCTTTATTCTTATTTATGTTAATGTATTATTTATGTATAATCTGACTTCGAGCCAATTGGATTATATAAGATTTTCCCATTGAAGAAAAGATTGTTAAAAATAATAGTAATATCTAGATTATTTGTACTATATAAGATTTCCATATGATTATTAGAAAAAAGTGTAATGATTAGATTATTGTATTATAGAAGATTTTTCTAGTATAAAAAATGGGCGGAGAAATAAGTCGGATCGGGTTCGGAGTCGGATGTTCGGATTTTAAGTCGGGTCAGATTCGGAGTCAGATGTTCGGATTTTAAGTCGGATGTTGGAGTCGGACTCGGATTTAAAATCCGACTTCTTGTAGGGTTGGAATCGGATTATGCATAATTCGGTCCAAGTTCGACCCGTTGTCATCCCTAATCTCACCAAACTTGTACATGCTCTTCAAAATATCTAGTAGTCTTTTTGACTTACACATATATTGTCTTATAATGAACTAGATACATATTTGAAAAATCATTCCAAAGGAAACTCTTCTCAAATTCCATTAACATATAGTAGTCTCTAATGCATATTATGGTCAAACAAAAATATTTGTTCATTGGATATGTTCAACTCTTAGGAAGGAATCAATTAAAAAGAAACATATCATATTTCAGAGTAATGTTTTAACCGAGGTCAAATATATAGTCTCTTTGTTTTTTTAATTGCTATATTGTGTTTTGCATAAGATTTTCGGCGATGTCTTTTAAACTTTTTGAAATGTCACGTAAAAATGCGTGGTATGAGATTTGATTCCATGACTTAAGTTTATATACTTAAAGTCTTAACCACTAAAACCAAAGTAATGTTTGGTGTTATAATTATAAAGTAAAATATTAATACATGAAAATTATAATGGCAGGGGCATAGTTTGGGCCCAAAAATTAGTCTAATGTAAAATAAGGGGGAAAAGTGAAAAAAAAAAAGAACTTTTTGGTGGAAAAAGTGAAAAACAAAAAAATTACTTCCCTCCGTCCCATAATAATATAAGTCCCCTTTTAACCTTAAAAGTGTCAAAAATATAAGTCACGTTTTTCATTTTCAATCAATAATTATGTCCAAAAAACCCTCATTGAAAATAATTTAATTTCAAAAAGTCCTTATAATTTAATTTTCCAATGCACCATTATTAATGATAAAATGGAATCTCTTACCTCATTGAACTCATCTACACATTAAACCATGCAACATTAATGTTCAGTTTTTATTTTTTGTCAAAAAGAAAAAACCAATATAGGTGTTTCCCAATAAAAATGAATATTTTTATTCAAATAAAACAAGATTCCACTCTACCTTAATTCAAGTGTAAAAACGAGAATCGGGACTTATATTATGGGACGGAGTGAGTATTACTTTTCGGTGGGCCAAATACTCCAAATAAGGAAACTTTAAGTGGTTGTTTTGGTATACGTGAAATTATGTAGGCAATAGAAATTCCATGATTTTCATAATTGGGTAGTTGTTTGGTTGACAGGAAGTGGGGAAAATGGGGGCAATGAAAATTCTTGGGAAATTGAAATTCCTACAAAACGTGGGAATTTATTCACCTAGCATCCCTTGGTCATTCAAAATTTCCACATCAATTCATGGGAAGTAAAAAGTCCTTTGATGTCAACCAAACACATTAGTCAATTTCTTAAGAAACATAAGGGAAATAACTTCATAGGAAATGGAACTTTCCATTGGGAATTAAATTCTCATGTATACCAAACAACCACTAAATAATATAGCAATTAAAAAAAATAACTATTTTTTTTAAAAAGCAAGAATTTAAAAAAATGGAGGAGGTACTTCAATCATAGTAATATCAATCTCTCTCAATTATTGATGGAGTCAATAAATGATGATAGAGAGTACCTCTTCCCAATGTTAAACAACTCTCGGAGGTGTACACCAACTCTTTTGAACGTTAGCGGATCTCTTTAATGTTTTGTCTGCAAGTTCACTTCACAATCACATTGGGTTGTATCATGCACAAAAAATTACCTATGAACATCTTTTACTTATTTTTTCGGGGTTCTTTCTTTCTACTTACTTTCTCATTTGGGCCTTTGGGCCTTTGGGGTACATAAGAACATATAATAAGTATTTGCTCTTTTAGCCCTCTAAAATAGGAATTCTGTAAGAGTAGTTTAAATAGAGTACTAGGCACATATTACGTCCGAGTGTATAATAGAAATCATATCAGGATTCACGAAGACTGAAGAGGACTCAATAGTACTGGCCTACTGGGTGTATTATAATGTAAAATTCTTTTCGACTAAAACATTAAACATGATATAGAAAAGATATGGACCATACTCCATATTTCTGAAGGAGTATGTCCTCAGACATCCCGACAATTATTAAATATAAATAGGATTTACTTGCTAGAGAATAAATATGATTAATAGGACAATATTGATTGGGCCTATAACTAAAATAGATTAATCACATGAGGCCACGTATCAGAAGAAGTTGAAAAGCAATCCAAATCCATTTAGGATTAGGATTGGGTCGGTCAAAGGGGAATAGGAGGAGAATTAGTTCCTAACTATGGCTATGACTCTTCTATTATATATAGGATATAATATTATGGTTTAGGTGATCAATTCATTAATCAGTTTCTTTTCACGAGAGAGAGAAGTGAAACCCAAATCTATTCCCTCTAACCGGCGCCTATACCACCAAAAAGCAAGGGATCTTTTCTCTTCCGTTCTAGCAAACGTTGGTGTTCAAGCGATCCTCGTGGGTGATTAGAGGAGGCAACACTGGGGCTCTCGGATCTTGAAAGCTTGCGATACCAAGGGAAATCCGCTCTGATGGTTTGATATTTAGTCCTATTGAATGATTCATATGTTTGATTATGTTTGCGATCATATGATAGATGTTAGGAAATTGTTTCCTGAAATTCCGCTATTTGCATCTATATATTCCTACAATTTCATATACAACCTACACTTATAATAATGTCCCATCAAACACATGAAACAAAAAGGCCAAATAGCATCACTCTATTAGTATGATCCTAACTTTTTCTTCCTCTCATCAATTTCCATCCACTACAATCTTAAAAAAAAAAACAAAAACACATGAACAATTTTTGAGTGAAGGAGCTAGGAACTAGTCGAACTACTATATTGCAACTTGCAAGTTGCAACACTACGTATACCTACTAAAGTTTAGAACCACTATAATCCTATTGAATTTCTGCCGACATATTTTTAATTGCAAAATTTTTAAATTTTTTTAAAAAAATAAATAAATAAAAAGGAACGAGTTACCTATGTCCTCAGCTAAGCTGTGTCGCAAGTTGGCTTATATGGGCAATATGGGTAAACAAAATAAATATTGCACAACTAACAGCTTCTATGGATAAGTTTAAACACCTTTATGGCTTTATCAAAATCCTTAATTACTCAGGCGTGTGCAACAAATTTTAAACGTGTAGGTCCACATAAAATTAAAAATATTAGAGCAGCTACTTCATGGCTAGTAGCAAAACCAGCTGTTTCACCTTCATCTTCCTCTACATTTCCCCTTCTTACCAGCTTTGTCCAGCTACCTTCGTCCTTTGCTCCTACTATATATATACATTTCCCACCATGCATTTTTCAAACATATCCTCATTTTCACTCATCACTTCAACCTCATAATAATCAACTACTAGTCTTACTACACTCTCTATTTACTAAACAGTCACAATGAAGGCTTTCTTCTATACACTCTTGCTCATTGCTTCTTCTATAGTTGTTGCCTCGGCTGGAAACTTCCACCGAGACTTCGACATTACTTGGGGTGATGGTCGTGGCAAGATTCTTAACAGTGGCCGGCAGCTTACGCTGTCTCTTGATAAGACCTCTGGTTCTGGGTTTCAGTCCAGGAACGAGTATCTTTTTGGTAAGATTGATATGCAACTTAAACTCGTCCCTGGAAACTCTGCTGGAACTGTCACGGCTTATTACGTAAGTTCCTGTGTCATTGTTATTGTATGAATTTTAACCCTTTGACTCGTTTTCTTTTATATAAGTCGGCTAATCTTAGGTGTTTCTTATTTTCGGTATGCAGTTATCATCACAAGGACCAACCCATGACGAGATAGACTTTGAGTTCTTAGGAAATGTATCTGGTCAGCCTTATACTCTTCATACCAATGTCTTCAGCCAGGGGAAGGGAGGAAGGGAGCAACAATTTCGCCTTTGGTTTGACCCTACTGCTGATTTCCACACATATTCCATCCTATGGAATCCCCAGAGAATCATGTAAGTTACTCCATTTATTCCTATATACTTCAAGAATGATCAGTTTTATTGCATTGTTGTGGCCTATAATCTACAAAACACGGAAACCTCCCCTTTCTGGAACATTACCATTTCCGTGCTACATAGCCTATAAACCAAATGCCAATATAAAAATAAGTAGACAATATGGAATTGAGGCAGGATTTAACATATATAACTCCGACAAATAATAGTAGTACTAATCCTAAAAGAAGAGATTAGAAGAAATTCAAGACAAAGGCTCATAGTGGTTACCCAAATGCAGATTTTCAGTTGACGCAACACCCATCAGAGAATTCAAGAACTGGGAATCAATTGGAATTCCATTTCCAAAGAGTCAGCCAATGAAATTATATTCAAGTCTGTGGAATGCTGATGACTGGGCTACCCAAGGTGGGAGGGTGAAGGCAGATTGGTCAAAAGCTCCATTTACAGCATCATACAGGAACTTCAATGCCAACGCTTGTGTTGTAGCAAAGGGTAAATCATCCTGCAGCTCAAACTCGGCCTCTGCCTCTGCGTCTGCGTCAAGGACTGCTAATAGTGCCTGGTTGACACAAGAGCTTGATAATGCGAGTCAAGCTAGGATGAAGTGGGTGCAGAAGAACTTCATGATTTACAATTACTGCACAGACGCTAAAAGGTTTCCTCAAGGCCTTCCTAAGGAGTGTAATGCCATGACTTCCTAGACTCATTAGAGTATGAGAAACTAGCTTTGTGTGATTTCATTCAATTATATTCTTTCATTCCTTTTTATATATATACCTATATATAGTTTAGTGAAGTATATGGCTAGCAAATTCCACATGTGATATACGAAGTAATATTATTAATTAAGATTGGTTCCTTTGGATATTCATAAACAGCAAGACAACAAATTGCAAATTTGCAATTAAATGCAAATTTTTAGGGTATTGCCTCAAGGATATTGTTAGCCACATCAATGCAACCACACTTTGAATATTGGTATCGAAAATTTTTCTATTAGGAGAGTCGATTCTGGATAAAAGTAGTTCATTGAGAAATGATAACTAGTGTATCTTCAGTTTTAACTAGATATCCAATATGACAATTGACAGGGGAGGAGATGGCCTATGCCACCCCCCTGATATCCAATAACTAGATATTCAATTTTAACTTGGATACCTCATAAGCCCAACCCACCTTTGACATAACAATTCATGAGCACTTTCCAATTAACAGTATCCGGATGTGGAAATTAATCAACCACCTTACTAGCATCCTTTGAACCCTTTAATTGCAATAAGTGGGCGTTTGGTTATTTGTTTGGTCAATTCGATGATTCTTTTTACCTTACCCTTACCCCCAAAGTCGTCTACCTCCATTCCCACCACACCCTGGGGTTTCACTTACCCTTTTCTTGAAAATCATTAACCAATTCCTTGACCACCCCACCACCGCTTGACCCAACCACCATCACCCCCTCCACCATGACCACCGGCACCGCCCCAACCCAACCGTCAAGTGCGCTAACACCACCCATCTTACAAATTCAGCCATTTCTTATCAATTGTAAAATTGAACACCAAAAACCCAATAAAAATTTGAACCCAAAAACAGAAGCCAATTTGAACCCAAAAACAGAGCCGCAGCAAGCTAATGAGTCAATCTATTGCACTAACACAAGCAAGCCGCAAACTATGTTAACTAATTGCACTAAAGCAAGTATATACCCATAGTTAATTAAGCTTAAGCATATGAGTCAATTAAGTTTCCGTAAATTTCAGCAATTCATAACCATTCCAAACAACAATAATGAATATCACAAAACTTGCAAGCAGAAAAGTGCAATGACCCGTAAAATTTACCCCATCAACAAATTCACCGAAACTACGGAGAATAATTGAGCTACAATTCGTCCATTTCAGCAAAAAAAAATTAAAAATTAAAGCACAACCCGTAGGCCGTATCAATGAAAAATGTCATAAAGCAAGAATGAAAGCAAAAAAGTGAGAAACTAACCAGAGCCGGGGAAATAGAGCAGTTGGTCGATGGTGCGCACGAGTGTAGGTAGAGGATGGTGCGCACTATCCAAAACGCAGCAACATAAGGCATAAAACGCAGGTTCATTAAACCAAAAACGCACGGAAAGAACATATGTTGATCTCCAATGAACACCAAAAAATATAAAACCTATTTTTTGAATTCATTACTTTCATTTTCTTACACAAATTTTCAAAGACTTTCTCTCTCTTCTCCCCAAATCCTCTAACATCTCTCTAACTTCTCTCTAACCTCTCTCATCAAACTCTTCAAATTCTTCATTTTTTTGCACAATTTTCGTACATGAAGATGAACACAACAAATTGCAAAGCGAAATCGACAACATAAGGTATTAGTTCTATGCATTTGATAAGAAAATAGAACATTTTTTTATATTTTGCACTTTCATTTCTTATTTTTTTTCCCTCTTTTCTAGTGAAAATCTTGATAGTGGTTTGTGAAAAAATGAAAACAACCTTGCAATTGATATCTGAATGAACAAAGCAGAGAGCCCAATGAACAAAGGAGATGAACGAGTTCAACATCTAGAAAAAAACCAGGTAATGTTCATTGTACTATAAATATATGTTCGTTGTATTATTATAATGTACTCATTGCACTACAAGAAAATGCTAAAACAACGACTGCTTACCAGCGACGGTTTAAAAAACGGTCGGTAATTGTAAAATAGCGACGGCTCCAAGCTGTCGGTGAATACCGACCGCTTTTTAAGAAATTAACGACGGTTTAGCAGTCGTTGATATACTACGACGGTTTAAAGCCGTCGTTGATTTCTTTAAAAGAAGACTATTATTTTTTTAAGTAAAGCGACGGTCTTTAACGGTCGGTGATGTATTTAAGTCGGGTTTATTTCAACGACAACTTAAAAGAGGAAGTTGCCCCTTTCACTCCTCTTTTTCCAATTTCCCGTCGCTCCTCTTCCACTTTCTCTCTCCTCACTCCCACCAAAACCCCGCCTTCATTTCTCTCTCCTCCGTGTTGCAGTCGTGTTTCACCCCAATCTCCGTTCGTCGGCGACTTTCTCTCTCCTCCGTGTGTCAATCGTGTTTCATCGGGGCATTAGAGTCTGTGCCGCCGGTTATTCGCCGACCTCCAACCAACCAACGACGATACCCTCATTTTCTCTCCACCTGCCGGACCGTGTCTTTGCCGCCGGTTAGCACTGCGTCATTTTCTTTTTTTATTTTTTTTTGTTAATGAAACCAAACCCTAAACATTGGGTTTTTGGGATATAGGTGGCCAAAACCCTTTGTAGGCCGCCGGAAAATCGAGTCTGTCTCCAAGTCTTTCTCCTCGCCACGGTAATACCCAAATCCTACCTATTTAAATATTTTTTTTTTGCACTCACCAAAACGTCATTCGGCTTTGTCAATGTAGGTGGCCAAACACCCGACTGCCGTCCTCCTGTGCTGGAGCCCTGCCGCCTCTAGGTACATTCCTTACTTTTCTCTCTCTTCATATATGTTTTTGGATCTGCCTTTTATTCATTTCTTGATTTGAGTTTCATTTCTCCAACTAATTTTGTGCTAAATGGGTAATTACTTGTTATTCTATTGTGTTAATTTTCTGGTGATTGATGATTTCTAAGATGATGGTGAATGTAATGGTTTTTGATTGCGAGTGATGCTTACTTGTTGCTATATCGGCTAATGATGTGCTTAGCTTTGCTTTCGAAAGTCACCGCTTTCGGTCTTTTCACTTGCTACATTTCGTTTACGCACAAAATTTTAGTAGATTCATGTGAGGGGTGTTTGGGTGAGTATTTAGTGAAGGTGTTCTTCTTGTTGGTGCTATTTGTTTTGTACCGTCTATGAGTGAGAAGGCGAATACGGTTTGTTTGAATGTTGTTTGTAGAATGTTAGAGGAACAATATAAGTTGATTGGTTCCGTTGGTCAATTCGTTCCTGATGTACTTGCAGGAATTGGGTATGCTTTATGTTCTTGAGGAGAGTTTCATTTTGTTAGGTTGTTAGAGTTTTTGCTAGGAAATTGGGTTAATATAGAGGTTGGTTATGATGTTTCTCATGGGTGATGATTCCGTATCGGTAGAATGGGTATTTTATATGGTTAATTGCTTAATTTTAGTATAAATTTTGCTAAATGCTTAAAGGTGCCGTTTAATAATTGATTTTCTACATGATGTAGGATTACGTAGCACTTTGGTGTTTCTCTTTGGCTTAATTGTAAGGTTAGTAGCAATTTTTTACCATATTTTGTCTTCAATTTATATTGTTTTTGTTCATGTAAATTCTATATTTTAATTTTTGTGTAAGTTTTTCATCATGAAATATAATGTATTAAAAAAACTTTTGTTTAGAGAATGTTAAAAACTATATAATTTTTTAGTTTATATTACTTTGAAGATTAAGTTACTTTAATTGTATAAGTTTAAGTTACTATATAATTATCACAATAGTTTTTATAGTGGTTCGTTTATTAAAGGCTATAAAAGTTATAAACTATATAATTATCACAATAATTTATTTATTGCACATTCCTTTATTTAGTTTACACTATTTAAATTGTTTATATTGTTTTTGACATATATGTTTTCGTGGAAATAGTTTGGATGATGTTATAAATTTAATTTAAGTGTTTAAATAAATATGTTTGCATCGTCATGTGCCTGGATACCCGTTCAAGGTATACTCATTAGGAGTATATCTTGAATAGTCCCCGGTTGGGACTGTTCTTCGACGTTTGACCTCACTTAGGTGGTGAATGTATGCCTTTTGTTCTATTCTATGTAATTTCCGGTCATGTTGTTTCTCTATCTTTGTTCTCTGCGGGTACATATGTAAGCTTTTACGAAGCTCACATTGTGTACTTGGAGAACTCATGGGAAATGCTACCGGAATTTACGTAGAAGCGAATAGTTGGCATACATTCACTAGTGGGGTTAGACGTCGAAGAATGGGTTAGGTTGGAGTGATAAGGACCTTTGGACATCATTTTAGGTCCTATATGTATTTCACACAAATGTTTTAGTTGTACGTATGATGGTTGTTAATGAGTATTGTGATTGAAATGGTTTAGAATTGTAGAATTGGTCACCATGAAACGGAAGGAGCGTTGGTGGATGTATGATAGATATGACAATGTGCGTAACTTGAGGCCCGAGTTCTTGAGGGGGGTTGATGAATTCATTGACTTTTGCAAAGTAAATCCCGAAAGCCCAGGTAAGGATGAAGTTAGATGTCCGTGTCCGAAATGCAAGAACAGACGTATGCATGCCGCAGACACGGTTAAAGTGCATTTGTATAGCAAGGGCTTTATACCTGATTACTACGGTTGGTATTCTCATGGTGAAGAGTTACCTCAACCCGCAGAAGAGTTATCTAATCCATACCGTGAAATGGTTTTCGATGCTCTTGGGAATAACCCGGAACCGTCCCTTTGTTGAAGAGCCTAGTGGAATGGAGGAGGAGCCTAATCCTCAAGCAAAGGTGTTTCTTGACCTATTAAAGGCTTCCGAGGAACCGTTGTACGACGGGAGCTCCATGTATGTGTTGGAAATGGCATCTAGAATAGTATCTTTGAAGTGTGAGTACAATTTGCCACATAGGTGTGTTGATGCTTTTGCTTCATTAATGAAAGAAGCAATACCTAACAACAACAACATGAGTGACACATTTTACGATACGAAGAAGATCTTGGAGGGATTAGAGCTTCCCCACGAAAAGATTCATGCTTGCCCCCAAAGGTTGTATGTTATTTTGGAGAACCGATGCACACTTGGACGGATGTAGAGTGTGCGATTGCGGCGAATACAAGAGGACTTCTAAGGGGTCTTTAGTTCCAATGAAAGTTCGATTTATTTCCCAATCACACCAAGATTGCGAGAGGTTGTATGCAACAAAGAACGTTCTTTGAAGAAATGACATGGCATGCCAAAAATCCAAGAGCCGAAGACAAAATGGCTCACCCTAGCGGCAGTGAATCTTGGAAGCATTTGGATAGATCCTTTGGCGAATTTGCATCGAGCCTAGGAATGTTCGGCTCGGTTTGTGTACGAGATGGGTTTGGTCCACATGGAAAGTTTGGGGGGTCAATATTCATGTTGGTAGGTCATCTTAACCCCGTACAACTTGCCGCCATCGATGTGCATGAAAAAACCCTTCATGTTCCTTTTGTTGCTCGTTCTGGTCCTAAAAATCCGAAGGGAAACTTGGATGTGTACATGCAACCCTTAATCGAGGAATTGAAGCAATTATGGGATGTTGGAGCAACTACTTATGACATTTCTAGGAAACAAAATTTCAATATGCGTGCCGCCATTCTTTGGACAATAAATGATTTTCCCGCTTACGGTATGCTATCGGGTCGGTCTACACTTGGGAAAAAGGCTTGTCCTTATTGTATGGATAAATCCAAAGCTTTTTGGCTCGAGCATGGGGGTAAAGTTTCTTGGTTTGATTGTCATCGTCAATTCCTTCCTCAAGATCATCCTTTTCGTAAAAACAAAGTAGCTTTTTGCAGAAATAAGGTTGAAAAAGGGTCTCCACCACACATCATGTCTGGGGAAGAGTTGTGGTCATGTGTTAAAGACTTGCCAAAGGCTACATATGGACCAGATGCACTTAACGCTTTGAAAAAGTTGAAAAATGGGTGGTTCAAACAAAGCTGTCTTTGGGAGCTCCCATACTGGAAAGATCTGCATCTTCGTCACAACCTTGACGTCATGCACATTGAGAAAAACTTCTTCGACCAACTCATTCACACAGTTATGGATGTGAAAAAACGAGACGAGCGACACCGTTGCATCTAGAAAAGGCATTGCTAAATTGTGCAAAAGGCCTCAACTTCATGTCACCAAGGATGCGAACGGAAAAGAAACTCCACCAAAAGCACCTTTCGCACTGGACAAGTCCCAAAGGAAAGTATTATGCAACTGGGTCAGAGATTTGAAATTTCCCGATGGCTATGCTTCCGACTTAACAAGATGTGTGGACATGCAGTCCGGTAAGCTGCTGGCGGGCGCGGATGTGTCGTTGTGCACCGCACCCGGCCAAAGATAAAATTTCTCCTACTCTCTTTTACACTAAGCTAGTATAATGGAAGTAGGGGTCGTATCCACAGGGAAATAGGGACGAGTTTAATATCTAGCGGGATTCAATATCTAGATGACCCTAAGGGTCGAGTAACCTAATAAAAAAAAGGGGTTTTCAAAAGAGTTCTGATTAAACTACAACTAACTAGCAATTAAATAAAATGAGCAATCAATATGGGAAGATCTTGAATCCGATTAACATCCACTTCAATTCATTATTAATCATTGAACTTCGACTCTAATTATTTCCATAATTATCTATTGTCGAGAACTAATCTCGCATTCTCCTTATTCTTAGTTGAATAGCACGATCAGCGTGACTATAAAACCCTAACTAAAGGATAACCTAGTCCGATCGCGTCTAAGTTCAATCCAATAGCAGTAATAAACACAGAGAACCAACATACCTGCTAACGTCATACAAGCGATAAACATTCAACAGTTAATTCAATTTCCCCAAGAAATAACCAAGACGATCTGCATCTAAGTTACTCCCTAGTTTGCTACCAATTGATAAAAGAATAAAACAATCCGATTCTATTCTTAAATCTAGCATTAGATTAATTACACAATCAAACTAGTAACGTTCCTAGCATAATCATGCAAAAATCATAGAAAGCAAGCATAGAAATTAAACCATAATCAAAGAAAGTAAATAGAGAGGAAAGATCTCACAATAATGCTTGAAGCTCCATATTAATCTCGTTCAAGAACGGTTCAAGCTACAATCGGCATAGCATAAGCCAATCCCATAATTGAAATCTACAAAAACTAAACTAGAAAATAAAAACTAAAAAGAGAAGACAACAAGAGAGGAGTGGAGTTTTGGAGACTCCCTCTCCTTGTGGCTGCTGCCCCCTAGGTCCAAAAATAGAGTTTAGTATTTATACTAAAGCTCAGAAATCAGCCGACAATTACACCGACCTAGGGGTCGCGAGGTGCGAGTCTGGTTGCACCGTGCGAAGAGTGCTCTGTCTACCGCAAACTTGGCTGGGCAAAGCTGGTCGTGAGGTGCGAAGGACCTCGCGAGTCGCGAGCAAGCAAGTCGCGAGGTGCTACCTAGCTCGCGAGGTGCGACCTAGCTCGCGAGGTGCGAGCTGCGAGCTGGGCAGGCTTGCTTCGAGCGCTGGGCGAGCATGCGCGAGCTACTGTGCGACGATGCTTCGAGCGCTGGGCGTGCGGTGTTGAGCGTGCACGCGAGAGAGCTTGGCTTGGCTGCTGAGCGTGCACGCGAGAGCTGGGCGATGATGCCGAGCTTGCGGTGCACGAGAGCTTGGTGATGAGCGCGCACAAGAGCTTGGTTGTGAGCGCGCACGAGAGCTTGGTTGTGAGCGCGCACGAGAGCTTGGTTGGTGAGACGATGTTGTGCTTGCGATGCAGCTTGGTACTTTGCTTGGCTCAAATGCATTTCACCTTGAAAGCTCGGAATACATGACATTAACACAAATTATCTCGTAAAACTCCGAACTTTCGCTAAGGGTTAAATAAAACACGAACGTTAACAATTACAATCAAACCCTTAGCAAAGTGCACCCAAAATATAATATGAACACCGTATAACTTGAGCGTATCAACTGCACAGTATGAAAAGCCATGTCTGTCATGTCTTCATGGAAAGATTATTGCCGATTGCATTATAGGAGTTGCTTCCGGTTCATGTGTGGAAAGTTGTCACTGAGATTAGCCTTTTTTTCCGTGATTTGTGTTGCTCCACCATCACAGTAAGTGACATGGAAATATTGGAAAAGGACATAGCCGAGATCCTTTGTAAACTCGAAAAGATTTTCCCACCATCATTCTTCAATTCCATGGAACACTTACCAGTTCACCTTCCACGCGAAGCTAGGCTATGTGGTCCCGTGCAATACCGTTGGATGTATCCCTTTGAAAGGTACCTTATCCTTCATTTTCATATATCCTTTTTTATTGTTGTTCGCAATTGTGTAACTCTTTTTTATAACCACCTTATTAGGTTCCTCAATCATTTGAAACGCAAAATTGGTAACAAGGCTCGTGTGGAGGGTTCTATTTGTAATGCGTACTTGTGTGAAGAGATTGCAAACTTCTGTTCAAACTACTTTCAGCAAGGAGTGGATACTAAGACAAGAGATTCAGGCCGTAATGTAAATGATGAACTTGATAGGATGCTCGACGAAACTGTCCCAGAGCTATTCAGGGTTAATTGTGGTCGGCCGTCTAATGCAGGTGGAACACGATTTTTAACTGAAGTGGAACTACAACGTGCACATTTATATGTGTTAGCAAATACAGGCATCTTACAAGAATTTGAGAAGTAAAACACTTGTTATTAATCATATTATTTATAAATTTAACTTTCATTTTTAATTTAGACATTAACAATTGTTATGTTTGTAAGGGATTTCGAGGACCACATTCTTCGAATTCGACCTACTCTACGTACAGAAGATGTATGGGTGCAACATGAAGCAGAATACCTTGATTGGTTTAGATCGAAAGTGAGTTTGTGTGACTATAGGTTATTCAAGACACAATGTTAATGGATTAACAATATGAATGAATTTCAATAGGTTATTCAAGACAAACCCAATGATGATGTACTGTTTGCTTTGGCAATGGGTCCTTCGACATTAGTTCGCACTTGGAATAGATACTATGTTAATGGATACAATTTCCAAACAAAAGCATCAAGCAAACACAAATCCACCATGAATTATGGAGTGTGTGTGTCTAATGATGGAGGGAGTGATTTCTTTGGGATTCTAGATGATGTTATAGAATTGAAGTTTTTTCGGTACTCGTAGTCAATATAGCACTGTTTTGTTCAAGTGTAATTGGATGGACAATGTGAGGGGAATGAACATCGATCAATACAAGCTAGTTGAAGTCAACCACACCAAGATTTACCCCAAGTTTGATCCCTTTGTGCTATCATACCAGGTTAGTCAAGTATATTTCGCACCGTACCCAAGCTTGAAAAGAGATCGTGCTCAATGGTGGGCTGTGTTTAGGACAAAGGCAAGATCTGTGATTGATGCTCCGGTTGACTTCGACTTCCTTCGGGGAGACAAGTCTTTGGGACTCCAACGCTTTGTGATCCAAATGATATTCCCGATTATGAAGGGGGTAATGATGTCGAGTGTGTTGAAGGAGATGATGAAGAAATTTTGTTTGAAGCCCCCTCAGGTGATGATGAAGAAGAGTCTAGTTTCGAGTCTGGAGAAAGCGAGGATGATGACGATGACGATGATGGTTTTTGGGATGACGATAGTGATGATGAACTAAGCGAGGATGGGAATTCACTTTGATTTGTTTGAGTATATCATAGCTTGTATTAAGGACAACATTTCAATAAAAATATATGACTTTTGTAATGAAATGTTGAAGATTACTTGTTATGACATTTCCATCTGTAGTTTTTCTTACTGTGGTTGAGTAACATGATCCATTTTGCACCTGTGGTTTTTCTTAGTGTTTTTCTAATATTTAATTAGTACTTGCTTTCTCCCCACTTCCCTTTTCGCATTTACTTTTATTTGTTTTTTTCACTGTTATGTATTTGTAGAGAGAATGTCATGTCATATAAATGCACCTTTTTGGAGAGCATTTGATGCTTTAGATCCATTTCTTCATTTAAAAGTCTAGAGCAGAGCCTTACTGCTTTGTCAAGTACATGTAGTCACTTTACCTGGTCTTATATGCCTTAGAAAAGTTACTGGTATACTACTTAGTGCTCCTGTTGCTAGGCTTTTAAAAGGGAAAAAAGGTTGTTTCTGTATATATGGAACGAAAAATATACATGCTACACTTGCTCGGTCACCTGTTTGTAAATTAAATTGGTGTTATCTACAAAATGTAATTCACTCTTAAATGCAAGCTAAGTGAAATTCAAAACACCCATATATAAGCGGGAACAAGGGCATGAGTTCCTAGAACTTGGATTGCCCACAATTACCGAGAGATGTTGCGAGGGGGTCGGTGAGGGGGGGATTGCGGGGGTCGGTGGGGGGGATTGCGGGGGGGTCGGTGGGGGGAGGGTAGGGGGTCGGTGAGGGGGAGTGCGGGGGGGTCGGTGAGGGGGTGGGGAGCGGGGGTCGGTGAGGGGGGAGTGCGGGGGTCGGTGGAGGGGGATTGCGGGGGTCGGTGAGGGGGGGATTGCGGGGGGTCGGTGAGGGGGGGGCTGCGGGGGGTCGGTGAGGGGGCTGCGGGGGTCGGTGAGGGGGTGGGGGGCTGCAGGGGGTCGGTGAGGGGGAGGGCTGCGGGGGTCGGTGAGGGGGAGTGCGGGGGTCGGTGAGGGGGGGGGACTGCGGGGGGTCGGTGGGGGGCTGCAGGGGGTCGGTGAGGGGGGCTGCGGGGGTCGGTGAGGGGGGCTGCAGGGGGTCGGTGAGGGGGGGGCTGGGGGGTTAGTTGGGGGGGAGTGCGGGGGTCCTTTTTTTTAGCAAACTACTACAATGTCTAAGTTGTGTTTTGTTAATATAAGCCATATGTTTTTCCCATTGTTATAGCTCTTTTTGTTTTCTTCCCAATATATGTGATTTGTTTTTGGTGCAAATAAAGTTGTAATTTGTTAATATTGAAGAAATCGGTTTTTTATTCTTGGATTATTCATACTTTAATGTAACAAGAATTTATTTCAATTGTTTTGTTTAATCTTGCGCGTTTCTAATTTCTTGCATTTTAGGTAATCATGTCTAATCCTAAGGGCCGCGGAGGTCGAGGTGGCTTAGGTGGAAGCCAAGGTCGTGGGACTTTGATTCGAGGGAGCTTTTTCGGTCACCGAAGTAGAAGGGAGCGAGACCCTATAGCGAGAGACACGGGGAGATTATTCACGGGCACGTGACATTGGTAGCCACGTACGGGAGACTCAGAACACTCATACGGAGGAAGGTGAAGGTTCGAACCGTGCACCAAGAAAGGTTTTAAGCCCTCTTTGGATTATGGTAAGTTCGTAAGCTACTATATGCTTCATGATATTTGTATGCAATGGTATTCACAATTCACGTGTTTGTTTGGTTTTCAATTCGGGTTTGATGATAACAAGGTTAGTGGGTCCATCACGACATTTTCCGGGGCCATTTTCGACAACCTTGGTTCAATTACGGTGAGGTCGACAATGCAACAAAGACGCATTGGTGGAACATTTTCACAGTATGTATGAATCGAATTATGAAAAATTTCATTGATTATATTACTTTATTAATATCTTTGTTTAATGTTTGACTAAAGGGTATTTACGAATGGGCTCCTGAGTTAGAAGGCCTAGTGACGAAGGATTACAAGAAAAAAGCTTCATCTCGTCTGAGAGACTTGCGATACTGGGTGGTTATGAAAGCCAAAGAAAGGCCAAAATGGTTGGGGGAGACAATCTACGAAGACATGAAGAAGAGAAGTGAAGAGCCAACATTTCTAGACAAATCTGAAAAGGCGAAGAAGAACCGAAGAGGTGGCTCCCTGTCTAATCCAATTGAGCCGTCACACTTTCAGGGTTCTATTTCGGCGGCACAGCATGCTAGGAAGATGGTAAATATGTTTCATATCTACTACTTAGTGTTATTTACATGACATTTTCGGTATGAGTAAAAAATAAAGCCTTTGTTCAACAATGTCTACAGGCAAAGAGTAGAGGAGGAGTACTCCCTACTGCTCCCGAGTTGTTCTTGAAGACTCATTTTAAGACTGTTCCTGGAAAAGGAGAAATTCCAGCAAACAAGAAAGCAAAGCAAATCTCGGTAAATACTTCTAAACATATATTTATAGGCAAATATGATTGAAAAGTTTGATTCAAGTTTAAGTTAGAATCAAATATAGGCCATTATAGGCCATTTTACTTGAAAATGAATGAATACGAGTAGTTTGATGCTAGTTTAAGTTATAAACACCTCAAACATCATATATATAGTTAGTTTAATGTATTTATAAGTTGTTTTGATTGATAATACACAAAGTAGGAGAGTTAGAACCAAATATAGGCTAATATAGGCCATTTTAGGCCATTTCACTTGAAAATGAATGATAACGAGTAGTTTGATGCTAGTTTAAGTTATAAACACCTCAAACATCATATATATAGTTAGTTTAATGTGATTATAAGTTGTTTTGATTGAAAATACACAAAATAGGAAAGTTAGAACCAAATATAGGCTAATATAGGCCATTTTAGGTCATTTTACTTGAAAATGAATGAATACGAGTAGTTTGATGCTAGTTTAAGTTATAAACACCTCAAACATCATATATATAGTTAGTTTAATGTGATTATAAGTTGTTTTGATTGAAAATACACAAAATAGGCAAGTTAGAACCAAATATACGCCATTTTGGCACTTTATATTATTTGAATATGAGTATATTTAACCAAATGCAGGAGACATACAATAAGAAGCTGGATCATTGTACCACTCAGGGTCACAGTCGAACCCTGATCTGTTGTATTGGGAGACAGTTGGGGGGAGGAACAGAGGAAAAGTTCAGGGGTTGGGTCGGGGAGATCATTTGTACTCTGACTCTTCATCGGGGCGAGGAGATGGCGGCTCTTCACAACCATATGAGCCGTCCATTTTTTCTCGGATTGAGGCGCGAGGTGGAGGCAAAGGTCGTTGCACGGATGGGAGAGGTGGAGGCAATGGTCGCGGCACGGGTGGAAGAGTCACGTCGGGCCCTCGTAGAGAAATGATGAGGAACATGTCTAGTTTCGGCCACATGTTCTCGAGGTTGCAACCGAGGCCCCCCTCCACAACGCAGGACCGGAAGATGACCCGGGGTTTGGTGGTGGCGGTAGTGCTCGGAGCCACCCTTGACGGTGTAGTTTTTTTGGTTTTGGCAACTAGGTAACTAACTTATAGTTGGATATAGTTAGTCTAACTATTTTCTTGTAGTGTAAATATTTATCGGCATCTCGCTTCGTTTCTAGATGTGTCGGGTTATTTTTTTTCAACCCGACTTCTACTTTATTTCCCCACACCGGGATCTATTTTGCGTACATATATTTAATCTAGGTAGTTTGTCTAACTATAGACATTTAGTGTCTATATTTATCGGCATCTAGCTTATTAGTTTCTAGCTTTGTCGATATATATTTTTTGTAAACACCGACATCTACTTTATTTCCCGACATCGGGATCTATTTTGTGTACATAAATGTAATCTATTTCATGTAATTATACAAGTATCTATGTAAATTGTAATATATATCAAAATTGCATATTTTTATAATTGAAAAAATTGAATGCGATGGAGAAACTGACTTTAGCGTGGTATATTTAGGTGCGGTTTGTGCGGTACGGAGGTTTAATTATTATTAAGAACAATAGAATTTTAAATAATATTATTTTGAAACAACGGCGACGGTTAAACATTAAATCAACGACGGCTAGGCGTCGGCGTAAGGTACTCTCATGCACCCATGGACACGAAATCAACGGCGCTATAATAACTTAGCGACGGTTTTAAACGAGACGTTGATTCAACGATATCAACGACGGTTTTAAACGGTCGGTGAGTCACCCAAACGGTTTAAAACGGTCGGTGTCCCGAGCTTGTTATAAACCGTCAGCGACTCACCGTCGGCTTTAAACGGTCGTTGACGAGGGATCAACGTCGGCTTTGATTAGCCGTCGCTGATAGTCATGAAACCGTCGTTGAAAATATCACCGACGGCTTGACGGTCGTTGATTCTAATATCAGCGACCATCTTTTTACCGACTGCCTATCAACGACGGTTGGCCGTCGTTGATTATTTAGCGACGGCTTTTTTTTCCATCAACGACGGCTGGTAGCCGTCGTTGATTACCACTTTTCTTGTAGTGTTGAATTCGTGTTGGTCATATGTTTATTATATTTAGCCATATGTTTATTATGTGTTTGTTCAGATGTTAGGTACAGTTGTTCATATGTTCATTGTGTGTTTGACACATATTAATTGCATTAATAACATGAATTATAGCATATGTTCATTGTCCTATTAGCATATGTTCACTGAACACATGTTGGCCATATGTTTATTGCATTTCAGTCATATGTTCATTATGAGTTTGTAATATATTCAATGAAATGATATGAATTAATGATGAGTTGATTATCATATATTTGTCTATAAATGTGTGATATTTATTCAAATGTTCTTTGTATGATTATATGATGTTTATTGTACTATTTACAAATACAAGGTGCACATTTTTAGGCTGATGTTCATTGTATTACTAACATGTTCATTTTAGTTACATGCTCGTTATATTTGGTCATATATTTATTGTGTGTGGGAGCATGTTCATTGTATTATTAGAATGTGTTAATTGTATGTTTGAAAGATTATGTCATTGTATTATAAACTTGAATACTTTTATTTTAACTACTGCTCTTTCCTTTCTTGTATCAGTTCAATTCGACTAGTTCAAAGACAACTAATGATACGTTACAGTTTCGAGATCTCACAAATCAAATCAATCGAAAATGGAAGGAAGCTCAGAAACAAGAATATCTTCTTAATGAACTCAATAGTGTTTAATTAGCAATACATGTTCTTTTGTAAGACTCTGGTGTTCATATGGGATATATTTAGAGGTGATCAAGGGTCGGGCCGGGCCGCGCATAAAAAATTTTGCCCATTGTGCGGGCCGGGTCCCAAAAATTTATACCCAAAGCCCGATATTTCGAGCCGGGCCGAGCGGGCTTTTGCGGGCCAAAACGGGCCGGGCCCAAAATTTAGACTAAAACGTCTTTTTTGGCTGGTCCAAAGCCCGCCCAAAAAAAAAAATAATTTGGTCCGGGCCGGGGCCGGCCCGCCCGCGGGCCCAAAAAAACTGCCCAAGCCCGCCCAAAAATCGGGCCGGGCTGGAGTTGATCAGCTCTAGATATATTGTATTATTTTGGTTATATTTCTACATTTAGGTACATACTAAATTTTGAATTAACCATCTTTTGTAATTACTTATTTTTTTGATAATTATATAACTATTCAGTTGGGTATTCATTATAGATATATAGCCGGCAAAATAGGTCTGTACCCGTTGACCCGACCTGAAATACCCGACCCGAGACCCGTTTTAACCCGAAAATAGAACCGCAATTTGAAATAACCCGACCCAAGCCCGAACCGAAAGTAAATAGACCCGAATAACCCGAACCCACCTGACTCGAAGTGACCCGACCCGGAATCGACCCGATAATGATGACCCGACCCGACCCGAAAAGTTGTTATACTTCCTCCGTTCTATAGTAAGTGAAACATAGGGATTGGGCACAAGATTTAATAAACATCACTTTCAAAAGCCAAAAAGTCATAAAATAACCTTTTCATTATCAAAAGGAGGAGAGAGAAAAGCAAACCACACAAGTTTATGATGGGTACTCTTGTCATTTTGTCACTTTCTTTTTTCCATTTAAGGTATGTTTCACTTATTTTGAAACGTTCTAAAATAGTAAGTGTTTCACTTATTATGGAACGGAGGAAGTATTAGTTATTTTTTAAACAAATTTAAGGAAAAAAATTATCATGAAATACTATATATGACTTTGCCATCTCCCATTTATTATTTCACTTAGTTTTATTAGTCTTATATGTGTTTTTTATTTGCTAGATTTAAAACTCGATTTAACCCGACCCGATCTAACCCGACCCGACGTTATCCGAAATTTAATGGACCCGAGATTGATCCGTACCCGATCGGACCCGACGCGACCCGAATGCAACCCGAACACAAAGTTGACCCGATTATGACCCGACCCGTATGACCCGTTTGCCACCTCTAGATAGTGTGTTGTTCATCGCAGAATCATATTTACTTGGATGAACAAACTAACAATTTGAATCAATAGTATGTTAATTAAGTGAGAAATGAACAATAGTAAATTTGAAAAATATTTTGAAATTTGAAAATTAGCGGCAATTTTGAATTTTGAAAATTCGGAAACATATTGAATTTTGGAATTAGTCGAAAATGTTCAATCCAAAAATGCAATTGTTCATTCAACAGAAAGAATGTGTTTATTACACTAAATTTTTCATAAATGTTCATTCTGAAATTGCAAATGTTCAATCAACAATAGCGTGTGTTCATTATACTACAATGTCCATTGGAATAAACTGGATGTTTATTGGTTTACAACGCACATGGAGTGAAAAAGTTGAGGAAAGAGAAATTGAGGTTGTTTCCACAAATGTTCATTCCGAAATTGCAAATGTTCAATCAACAATAGCATGTGTTCATTATACTACAATGTCTATTGGAATAAACTGGATGTTTATTGGTTTACAACGCACATGGGGTGAAAAAGTTGAGGAAAGAGAAATTGAGGTCGGTCCCACAAATGTTCATTCCAAAACTGCAAATGTTCATTGGAAACCGTGTGCACCTAGAGGAAGGTGCTTCCGTGCGCACCTTCGAATTTTCGGAAATAGAGTGAAAGAATGAGGAAGGAAAGTTTTAAATGCTGTGCGACGGAGATGCTGCCCATGCTGGGGTAGGGCTTGATAGGAAACCGTTGGTAACCAATGAGTCCATGACCAATAGTCTGTCTTCTACTCCCTGTGTTTTTTTATCTTTCTCACTTGGAATCTTGACACTATTCATGATTAGAGAGAATTTTCTCAACTTTTCTCAATTTATAAGAAAAACATAGTCATGTGGGTCTTGTTTGATTCGTTTCAATTAGTACTTTATTAATATTCAAGCGTTATAATTTTACTAATATATAATGAAAGATATTTAAGTTTCGTGCATTGGAAAACGCGCACAGCAAAGTGAGAATGATAAAAAACAGAGGGAGTAATTCTAAGAGTCACACATATAATTAGGTATTATTTAGCATTCATGTCTCTTTCAATTTGTTACTTGAATATCAATAGGTACTCACAAATTAGATCATGCGCGAATGTTGTGCGCAACAGGGATGCACATGGGTCCAAGACCCTAACCAGACCCTATTGGTCCCTGATAAGTGCGTTTCAAACACACTTTATGGACTCCTTTTAGCTCATTTTGATCCTCTTTCTCCCCTTTCTTCCCTCTTTCTTCTCCCTTTCCCCTTCTATTTCATTCACTTGATCATTCTTGATCATAGTGACATTTTGTTAGATTTTCAGTCATTTTTGACCGAATTTCTAGTACATTTACTTTCACCCTGGTTTGCCATGTTCTTAATATATGTAGAACTACCTAAGATGGCTATGAGTTGTAGAGTTGGCAAAAGGAAGCAATGAAAATAGAGCACACGTTGAGAAATGGTGTGCTTGCACCATGACCCATGTCCGCTCGCACAAAGGAACACATAGTGCCATAAAATCTTATATGGGGAACTTCAAATGAACATAACTTTCAAACCATAAATTGGATGAAGGTAATTCCAGTTGGAGGTGAAAGCTCGTTTCGATAGATTTCCAACGACTGGTCATAAGCTTGATTTGGATAAAAAACGAAGAAGTTATGTTCGTTTTAAGTTGAACTGTCCGACCAGATCAGAAAGAATGGTGCGCCCGCACCATTTAAATATGCGAAGAAAGAAATGTGTGTTTTAATAACAAGAGTTGATTAGTTTTTGGAGGATGCATTATTTCTGGAGTTTAGAGAATATTACTAGGGCTTACTTTAGAGAGAAAAACACTTTGCTTATTCTTAGATTTGAGATTCATAGATTAAAGTTGTTGATTATCTACACTTTCAAGGTAACTTGCATTAATTTAATTTCAAAGTTTTCAGTTTTATCCATCTTTTAGATTATCAATCTCTCCTTTTCCATAGTACTAGTTCTCTTTTATTATAGTTTCATATTTGTTATTTTCATTAGATTAATTATCTCTTAATCATGTTTAGCCCTAGATTAGTTATAGATTTTATGTTTTTACGCTTAGAATCCATGATTAGTGAGTAGTCTCTTATCTAGGGTTAGGGTGAAAGTATGGATTAGGGTTTAAATGTATTGTTAATGTGATTGTGATGATTTAAAGACGTTTATGCATTGATCTTGGTGTTTTGAGGCCTTAGGATAGATATTGATCACATTTGTGCTTTGGTATTTTGATTTCAAATGTTCTTAATTGAATTATGAACTCTTTTATCATCCCCATGAATCAACTTAATTTCTAGGCCAAGATATTGGGTAGAAATTAAGGGGATCCTATATTAGGGGTTTTCCAAATTCATTGGATCTCTTAATCAATTGACTAAAGACCATTCGAGAGAGAAATTAGTTGATTGATTAAGCGATCATTCTCGAGGACCATTCGAGAGAGGACTCGAGTATTTTAGAGGAAAACTAAACCTTGCGTAATCGTTGCCTTTGAATCACAATTGCATTAATAATCGTTGTCCACTTTGATCCATGCTAGTAACCTTAACTCTAGTGTCTTCCTTATTCATATTTTCATCTCATACTATTTGCTAGTTCTTTGATAATAGTTAGTTTTAGTTGTTACAAAAATCATTCAAAACCCCCAAAAACCCTTCAATTAGGTAATTTAGACTTAATAGACTTTGATTAATCTCAATTTCCCTGTGGATCGACCCTTGACTTGCCTTTACTGCGTTCTTAGTAATTGCTTGTTAGGAGTTATAAATATTGTTTGAAAAGCGATTTTTGGTGCCTTAACGACACACTAAAAACCTCTTATCAAAATGGCGCCGTTGCCGGGGAAATAGTGCTATTGATTGAAGTTTTTTTTTTAGTTTGAAATTGCTTAATTGATTTTTTTTTTTACTTTTTTTTATTGGTTTATTTTGTTTATCTTGTTTTTATTTTATGTGGTAAGTGTTGTTTATATGAGTCTAGGAATTTGTATATAATTTTTTTTATTTTTTTTCCTTCTTTTAAGAGAATTCCAAAAAAATGGCAAACTTCTTTTTTCCTCAATATGAGGATGAACCATTTTGGAATTATTATCAGAGATTTGAGAACACTCTTCTAACTATGTATAGACTTGAGATTTGGGAGATGTGTGAGGTGATGTATGAGGGTTTGAATATGCATACAAGAGAAATGGTGGAGTCTATGTTTAATGGTGAATTTCGATCCCAACACTTTGATGAAGCATGGAGTTTCTTTGGGTGGCTATCTAGAGACACTTATGAGTGGGACCATGGAAATACTACTTTCTCAAATTTAGAAGATGTCTCTAGCTGTGAACTACATGTATATTCTGAAATTTTTAATTCACTCAAAGAAAATATGTCCTTGTTAAAGAGGTGTGATTCTATGATGGACAACATTGTCGAATCTAGCAAAAGATCAATCGAAACATTGGGTCGAATTATCGATAATCAAAATCACTCTTGCATGACTATAACCAATGAAGATGATGATTGGGATATGGATGACAATCCCATAGTAGAGGAATCATTTGTTGAGAAAGCTTACACTATAGAGTCTAATGATGTTGAAGAAGTAGTTGATGAGACTTTTGTTTCTACTTATCCTCTTCATATTCCCTATTCAAGGAAACTCGACTTAGTTCCTTCCTTCCCTATCTTATTGCCTCTCCTCAAAGTTTCACCATTGGAAGAGCATTTGGCCTCTTTAAACCTTCACAATACTCGAATGGAAGTCATCGAGGACATGATCGAGCTTAAAATTTGCAAGGACTATCAAAAGGAGAACTCATTGTTTTCTTCTTTTTATTTGAATTTTGATGTTTGTTCTTCATACTTTCCAGGATTCTCTCGGAAATTTCATTATTTTCGGCACTCATCACTTGGTAAGCATATAGACACATTGAAATTTGTGCATGCTCTTTGTTTATGTCATACCTATTTACTCCATTGTGAAATGTGTGCTAATGCTTATGACAAACTATTGAGATCTTTGTCAAATTACTTAGTGGTAAGGTCTAGCTAATGATCCTAAAAGAGCACTTTTTGGCAGGTATTTAGAGACCCTTCTCCTTATCTTACTTGGTTAGGCTTTTTGCTTGATTTTGTGCCCTTACCTCCTTCCCTACTTTCTCTTTGCTTGTCAACTCCGAGGACGGAGTTTGTATTAAGCTTGGGGGAAATAGCATGTGTTCTCTCTATTTGAAAATTTTCTTCCCCTTCTTTGTAATTTGGTTCATATTAGTGTATTTGCATGTTAGATTTGCATAAGAAAAATAATAACAAAAATATTTTCTTTTTCTTTTCATATATATATATTTTTTTTTTGCATTTATATTAGTTTGGTTGCAAGCAAGATATGTTGCTAAGAGTGTTCATAACTTGATTGGAAGACCTTCTTTGCATTTGACTTGATGGTTTTGGAAGTCTTGCTGTGACTTTAGGTGACCTTTGAGATCGGTAACTTTTGGTAGAGTCTTTTTGAAATTAGACGAGTTGGTTGCTTGGATTGTCTTATCCCTTGTGCGATGAACCCCGAAGGAGGGCCACGAACCTCGTAAGACTCATTTACAACCCTCACCATTGATCGCCTAACTTGTGACTTGCATTTTAGCTCCCCAAGATTGCATAAGACCGAGCCTATAGAAGGATGATTTAGGGCGTTTCATTTTGCTAGAATTAGGAGTTCAAAAGCCAAAAAGCTTTTATACCGGCATAATTATCCGCTTCTCAACCCATTTGAGTCTTTCTATCCTATTTTTGCTTAACCCTCATAATAAGTCATGGCCAAACATTCCCCAAAGTGGAGTACATGTCTAGTTTGTGTTGAGTTGAGTTGTTTTGATACTAAGTCTTTGGTTGAAAGTAAATTAATGTGCGTGTATAATTGCAAAAGTTGAGGAAAATTGTGAGAAAGGAAAGAAAAAAATGAAAGAAACAAAGAATGCTCTTAGTGCTTCATTTGGATTTCTATTGAAAAGAAAGAAAGAGAAAATTGTCGGAAAAAAAAATGTGTTCAAAAAGTAAAAATCAAAGTGAGAATCAAAGATGTGTGAGATTTCGATTTGAGTTGGTGTTTGGACTAGCTTGGGGGAGTTTTTACCCCCTAGTGTGTACTCCACTTTACCCTTTTTGCACCACCTTCCCAAATTATTATCCACACCTTTAACCTAGCCCCGTTACAACCTTAATAAAGTCCCTTTTGACTTCTAGATTGGACTTGGTCAATTAGTAGTGGCGGGTGAGATTTTGTGCAAGTCATGATGAGGGTCATCAAAATGTGGTAGAGGCGAGCTACTATGGTTGAGCATCCCTAGGGGGGAGTCAAACTCGGGACTTGGAAGTGGAGAGGAGTGAGAAATCACTCTTAGAAAGCCTATTTTTCAAGGAGACTCAGTTGATCGGTGGATTGAATCCATTGAGTCACTCTTGTGCTTCCTAATCATCTTCCCTCTTGTGTTTGGTTGGTCTCCTAAATCTTGTTATGAACTCATTTAGCTTGCATGTCATGTTTGTAGATTTCCTTATGGAGCATTTAGGTTAGTTTGTTGCATGGTTTTTCTTTTTCCTCTGGTTCACCTCTTTTCTTTCTTCTTTCTCATTCTTGGTTTACTTGAGGACAAGTAAAATGCTAAGCTTGGGGGAGTTTGATAAGTGCGTTTCAAACACACTTTATGGACTCCTTTTAGCTCATTTTGATCCTCTTTCTCCCCTTTCTTCCCTCTTTCTTCTCCCTTTCCCCTTCTATTTCATTCACTTGATCATTCTTTATCATAGTGACATTTTGCTAGATTTTCAGTCATTTTTGACCGAATTTCTAGTACATTTGCTTTCACCCTGGTTTGCCATGTTCTTAATATATGTAGAACTACCTAAGATGGCTATGAGTTGTAGAGTTGGCAAAAAGAAGCAATGAAAATAGAGCACACGTTGAGAAATGGTGTGCTTGCACCATGCCCCATGTCCGCTCGCACAAAGGAACACATAGTGCCATAAAATCTTATATGGGGAACTTCAAATGAACATAACTTTCACACCATAAATTGGATGAAGGTAATTCCAGTTGGAGGTGAAAGCTCGTTTCGATAGATTTCCAACGACTGGTCATAAGCTTGATTTGGATAAAAAACGAAGAAGTTATGTTCGTTTTAAGTTGAACTGTCCGACCAGATCAGAAAGAATGGTGCGCCCGCACCATTTAAATCTGCGAAGAAAGAAATGTGTGTTTTAATAACAGGAGTTGATTAGTTTTTGGAGGATGCATTATTTCTGGAGTTTAGAGAATATTACTAGGGCTTACTTTAGAGAGAAAAACACTTTGCTTATTCTTAGATTTGAGATTCATAGACTAAAGTTGTTGATTATCTACACTTTCAAGGTAACTTGCATTAATTTAATTTCAAATTTTTCAGTTTTATCTATCTTTTAGATTATCAATCTCTCCTTTTCCATAGTACTAGTTCTCTTTTATTATAGTTTCATATTTGTTATTTTCATTAGATTAATTATCTCTTAATCATGTTTAGCCCTAGATTAGTTATAGATTTTATGTTTTTACGCTTAGAATCCATGATTAGTGAGTAGTCTCTTATCTAGGGTTAGGGTGAAAGTATGGATTAGGGTTTAAATGTATTGTTAATGTGATTGTGATGATTTAAAGACGTTTATGCATTGATCTTGGTGTTTTGAGGCCTTAGGATAGATATTGATCACATTTGTGCTTTGGTATTTTGATTTCAAATGTTCTTAATTGAATTATGAACTCTTTTATCATCCCCATGAATCAACTTAATTTCTAGGCCAAGATATTGGGTAGAAATTAAGGGGATCCTATATTAGGGGTTTTCCAAATTCATTGGATCTCTTAATCAATTGACTAAAGACCATTCGAGAGAGAAATTAGTTGATTGATTAAGCGATCATTCTCGAGGACCATTCGAGAGAGGACTCAAGTATTTTAGAGGAAAACTAAACCTTGCGTAATCGTTGCCTTTGAATCACAATTGCATTAATAATCGTTGTCCACTTTGATCCATGCTAGTAACCTTAACTCTAGTGTCTTCCTTATTCATATTTTCATCTCATACTATTTGCTAGTTCTTTGATAATAGTTAGTTTTAGTTGTTACAAAAATCATTCAAAACCCCCAAAAACCCTTCAATTAGGTAATTTAGATTTAATAGACTTTGATTAATCCCAATTTCCCTGTGGATCGACCCTTGACTTGCCTTTACTGCGTTCTTAGTAATTGCTTGTTAGGAGTTATAAATATTGTTTGAAAAGCGATTTTTGGTGCCTTAACGACACACTAAAAACCTCTTATCCCTAATTTTAGGGTCTCCAAGTGAACTTCTTATGGTCCGAATATAGGTCTTAATATTCTAGTCCCGAACCCTACTCATACCCTACATTTGGACCCTAAATTTTCTCAAAGCCTAGATGGTGCCTACGGACTATGGTTGTGGGATGAACATTATGCGCACAAGTGAAAATTGGCTTGTAAGTGAACACCAAGTACAACAAAATGAACATCAAATTAGAAGAACGTCTCTAATTTTATAATTAGACCCAATTATAATGTTCCTTTAAATTCTTCAAAATGTACATTCCAATACAATGTTATGTTCAATCAATAGAAATTTTGAACTTTGAAGAACTTGCAAACATTCATTCATAACTCGCAATCGTGCAATTAAAACAGCATATGTTCAACCAACAATAAGTAGACGTGTATTAATGTTTGAATTTTGAATTTTAGAAATAAACATTAAAGGTTCGTTGATAACTCGCAAATGTTCAATTAATAACATCGCTTGTTCATCTAACAATAAGTTGATATACATTAATGTTCGATTTTAAATTTGAAATCACCATTTTGAATTTTGAAGAACTAGCAAATGTTCATTCATAATTCGCAAGTGTTCAATCAACAATATTTTATGTTTATTATAATACCATATTCATTTAGATGAACTTGATGTTCTTTTCACGGATGTTAGTGGGGCGGGTCAAATAGCAGACCTGTCCCCATCCCCGCCCTAGTGGGACGAGATAAGTCTAGGTTTGGTAGGAGGGGGGATGGGATGAAAGTTATTATCCACCATGGGTGAGGGGCGGGCGGGGGGATGGATCTTAAGTTGTACCTGCCCCATCCTCGCCCTACCCCTCCCCTCCCCGTAGCATGGGTGAGGGGCGGGCGAGGGGATATATTTTTTTTTTCTTTTTGAAGGAAAATGATTATTTACTAATAGCTATATAATTACATGTTGAATGTTGTGTGATGTGAATCCTATAAAAATGCCTTAAATTTTGTATAAAATGTGTATCATATACTAATTTTGCACTTTTTATTATATTATATTTTTCTGAGGTGGCTCTAAGACTTTGAGTTGCTAAAATATTTTACCATGCGAAGGTTGTGGAACCTTCCCATAACTAACACAATCTCATACCAAAGTTCTAATAGAAATATGGCCCATGAGTATATAGATAACCTAGAAGTTGTATGTTTGCACTACACTTTTGAGGGCTTGATCTGGTTTTTGTTAAAACTATAAAAATATCATCAGTTGTTTTCACACCTCTCTTCCTCTCTCATCACTCCGATCCACCATCCCATTTCTCTCTCTATCTCTCATCTTCACTCTATTTTGTTCACATTTCGTTCCCTACCCCCTCTTGGTCCCTCTTCCTTTCTCTGTCTCACTCTTCTTCTAGGACTTTAAAATGTTTTTATTAAGCCTTCCTCCATCTTTCTCCCCCCATTTCAGTGTTAGTAATTAAAAATATTGCTACATGTTAACAATGTACCCCTTAGAGTTAATGCTATTATATGTAAAGTCTAATAACGTCTATAGATCTGGTATAATAGATCTTCATGTTAACAGTGTGCCCCTTAGAGTTAATGCTATTATATGTAAAATCTAATAAAGAATATAATTTACAGATCTTTGTGGGAAACATGAAGTCCTCTACCCAGTCACGCCATTCATTTGAAGAAAGAAATAAGTGTTCAATAAGTATCGCAATATGACTAAGTTACACGGAATTACTCAAGGTGAAAAGGTAAACAAAATAATTACCTTTTCACCTTGAGTAATCTTGAGCCATGCAGTTTTGTATCATCTCCTTCATGGCAGAGGTTCCATAGATTTTTAGGGCTCTCTTGACAGTTGTGGCCAGAGCGACAACATCACTTGGGTCTAGATCCTCACACTAAAGTTAACAGACAGGCGGCACTTTAGTATTCATATTCAGCGACACAAAACTTATCAAGCATGTCATTTTTAAAAGCAATTGACAATCATTGTGTTCGATACTCTCATGGTTTGTTTGGTACACAATAACAAGTGGTGGTAATGGCATTGGTAATAAGTTCAATTTGTAAATTATAGTTCAGTATTTCACATCTCAAGGTTATTGGTAATGCAACTTCATCCACAAACTTGTGTTTTCCTTCATAATCTTCTATTACCATCCATTACCACTGCAGAGGTGGTACTGAGTGGTATTCCATATATATGAAAAAGGGACATTTTTTTCCCCTAAAAAAAAAGGGACATTTTTGGGGGTGCAAATGCATTGCATAAACATTATAATAGGATTCTCCCTATAAATTACCCCAATGAAACAGGTTATCCAAGCTAGCCTATAAGATCATTAGATTTAGGTGTACCAATAAGATAGTCCCAGGACTCCCAAAACATGCTTATATGAACAACTTACTTCAACACTAAATGCTCCCATCTGGAATCCAAGTAAAACCTTCCTCGACGGTATCAGCTAATCCACCAGTTGAAGCAACAATTGGCACCTGCCAAACAAACATTTAAAAAAGGGGATGATTAGAAACATAAAAATCAATCAATATGAGAAGTTCAGAGAGGATTTAAGGCAATACAGTTCCATAGTTCATTGGTACACCTAAATATTCAAGACCAGCTTCTCAGCTTGAGCTATTTTTTAAGTGGAAATTGAGTCTCCATAACAAATGAACGCATTTTCAATCTCTCCCAAATGAAGATTAGACTGATGAAAATAAGAAAAGGGCACATATCAATTGCTTCCTGGGAATATGACACCCAAAAAATTATCAAATCTTCTCCTACTTCCAAGAACAACAAATAGCACAGTAAACTAAACAACCACCAACTCCAAAAGTTAATTTGGGTAGATGGAGAAGAAGCTGGAAGGTTGTAGAGATTTGAGGAGTGAATGCTTTCTCTGCAGAATGTTTCACCCTTGATCAATTGCAAAATAGAAGATCAATTCCAAAAGTTAAAGAAAAAAATAAAAAAATCTTGATTTTGAATATTAAAGCAGAGAAAAGGGAATTTCTCGATTAATTGCAAAATAGAAAAGAACACAAAATTCATAACTCTATATTTAGATTCTACGGCAGTATATTAGTGGCATTTTTATTGCAAAATTGCCATTTGATTTACAAAACTTATTCATATCGGAGATAAAGTGGCAAATTCTCAAATCAATCATCCAATTGACTTCCTGAGCTCAAACTACACAAGTTTAAGCTTTGATCACAATATACAATAGCTTCATAAAATCCTAAATTTACACTATTTTGAACATCAATCACAAGAACCATGAACTAAAGCGAAAGAGAATGCGCAAACCTGATAAAAAGGCTCAGGTATTCCGAGAGAGAGCAAATCAGAAGGCGGCGAAGTATTCACCTTCGGAAGATTATTACCGGAATAATGATCAATTTTATCATTACTTCGATCGTGTTTTTCCTCGAATTCGATATCTCCGGCATCACGAGTTTCGGAATCGCTAAGCTGGTCCTCAGCCGTAAATTTCACGAAGCATATGGACTTGGAGCAAAGATTGATCAGAAGGAGATTTCAGAGGTAGAAGTTATGGTGGGAAGACTGAAGAGAGAAGATTTGGCGGACGGAGAAGAGGAGAGAGACGAAGAAGATTGAGAAAGTGAGAATGGAGGGGAGAGTAGGAGGCGTTGTTCGAAAATGAAGGAGAATTATCTAGGTTAGGGAGGAATGAGGAGGATGAAGATGAAGATGGAGGGTTCGGGAGGAAAACCTAGGAGGAAAACCAAAAGCAGGACACGAGGCATAGTAAGGGCACAACATCAATGCACGAAGTTGAAGGGGTAAAATAGTAAGTCTAATGTTACTAAGCTACAGTAGACAAACTTCTCACTTTTTAATGGGTATGGACTATATTTTTCTAAGGTGGCCCTAAGACTCTAAGGTGGGTTTTAAGTGGGTGGTGGGGATGGGGAATGTGGGTATTAGGTGGGTGCGGATATCCAAGCGGGTGGTCGGGCGGGTGTGGTTTTACATTACTCCCCATTAGGGCGGGATGAGGATGGATTTCAGAACCACTGTGGAGATGGGGATGGGAAGACCAACATCACCCCCATTGACATCCCCAGTTCTTTTGGTTTGCATTTCTTTACTGACGTACGTGTTTTACTATATTCTATATGCATTTTGGTTTATGCGCATGATATTCATCTTACTAGTATCATGTGTAGGATATAACTAGTTGTTGGCTCGGGCGATGCCCCTAATAATTTATCAATGTTAATTTGAAGTCTTAAATCAAACACTTGAGAAAAGTGGAAAAAAGAGTTATAGGCATTGGATTGTGCTTAGGAAATGATCTTCCAGTTCCTTTTAAATTTTCTACATAGTAAATTATAATATGAATTATTCATTTATATAACCTCGGCTTCAAGAGAATATACATATATATAAATATATAATTACTTATACAAAATATAATACAATATTTTTTTAGATATAGGTTAATGTGTAAGAATACAACCGATGCAATGAAATAGTGTAGTATTGTTAATTCCAGTGGTTATAAAAATTTAAAGAGCTTTTTTTAATATAAGATTGCTGAAAGGTAGGACACACTATTATTAACATTAGTTTAATGAGTATTAATATATACATTTGTATTTACTTGTCTGAAAATAGAAAATTATCTTATCTTTAAATATATTCTTTTTCCCATAAAGACCAATATGAGATAGTAGAGTAGTTGGTTAGTGCATTTGTATCTCAAATAAGAGGTCATGGGTTCGATTCTTATAACACACATTTTTATTGTTTAATATTTCTTATTTGATTGTGTGGGGGAGGTGGAGTACATGTGGCAACATGACATGTTTTTGCCTTGGGTTTTAGATATATATATATATATATATATATATATATATATATATATATATATATATATATATATATATATATATATATATATATATATATATATATATATATATATATATATATATATATATATATATATATATATATATATATATATATATATATATATATATATATAGATTTGATTTTGTTGTTCTTAACATATGTCAAGCTTTCGCTACCATAAACAACTAGATAATACTTGGTCGCGATTTCTCTCCTCTTCTTTGTTTGCTTCCCTATGTTGAAATTTTACGGTTAACTAAATTGTTTTATACAATTTGGAACTGTTGAGACCTCAATTGGTGAAATTTTTTGAATTTTAGGGGAACTCTCACTTACTATTTTGATTTGGGTGAGTTATAAAATGAAACTAAATCTTAAAATTTATAGGTTAAAATTTTTCAATTTTAAGCTTGATTTGTTCAACTTTTACTAATATGTATTCATTATTAAGGTGCTTGAGATTATGTAGGAGGAGACAATAAGGGTTATTTAATTTTTAGTGTCGAATTAGGGATTATTGGCTAATGGAGTTGACGATCGTTAGTCAGATCATATTCTAATGTATTTAAAGAAGTTCAAAGGTATATAGTGAATTTTGAAAACATGAACCAACATAGAGCTAAAAATTTCTTCGCGCCTAATTTTCTCTCGGCGTAGGATAAGGAAACCCATTTCTTATCCTACACCGTCGCCATGGCAGGAAAATCCAAGGCTAATTCGAAGAAATCCAGTGGAAAGAAAAGTAATCAAGGGAGGAAGAAGGGACCTACGAGTCCAATCACCGGTCAAAAACACAAATCGATAGCAGAGCTTCATGGAATTGCATCAATGGCGATTCAAATCCCTGAGTTCGAAGAACCATTAACTCCGTGTAGTTCATTGATTGAATTGCAGAATCAATCAAAAGAAAAGGCGAAACTCTCTGAATGGCTGTCAATAATGCAGTAGACGCAAGTTTGATTGGATTCCATTGCTGAAGGTAATAATCATTCTCGTCAATTATTATCTGAATTTGAAGCTGTGGATACACTAGACAATAAATATGTTGAATCTACCATTAAAATTGACCTAGATGATGTTAAGGATGAAATTGAGTATTGGAGTTCTTCTGTCATTTGCTATATCTTGGGGGCTAACCCACCATTTCCTGTAACGGATGGATTCTTGAGAAGAATTTGGGCAAAAAATGGTATGGAGAAAGTTGTGGCTGTTAATAAGGGTGTTTTCATTGTTAGATTATTTAATGTTGAACAACGTGATTTAATTTTGAATGATGGATTTCAATTTTTTGATAAGAAACCCCTTATTGTGAAAAAATGGGACTCTGAGATGAACATACAGAAGGAAGATTTGAAAACAGTGCCTATGTGGATATAATTACCTGCTCTTGATCTGATATAATGGGGAGAAAAATGCCCGTTCAAGTTAGTTGCAGGAATAGGTAAACCATTGAAACTGGATCAGCCTACAATTAACAAAGACAGGTTGTTGTATGCAAGAATCATGATAGAGGCTAAGATGAATCAGGAATTCCCTGATTATATTACTTTTGAGAATGAAAAAGGAGTGTTGATGATCCAAGATGTGAAGTATGAATGGAAACCTATCTCTTGTGGTCTGTGCAAGGGAGTGGGTCATACTCAGGAGAATTGCAAGCATAGGCAACAATCTAAGATGCAGACTAAATGGGTTCCAAAGCAAAAAGTAGTGCAAACTGATGCAGATGGGTTTCAATTGACAAAGAAACAAGCTCAGGTGGTCAAGACGCGTGTCGAGCCTCGTGATTACCGGCAACACCTTTGTTGTTACGGTGGAAGAAGAGAATGAACATCTTACGGATGAAGTTCTTGAGGAGAGCCAAGATGATGTCCAACATGGTGAGGGGGAGGGAGAGCCCCCTGCCATGAATGGATAACATTCTAAGTTGGAATGTCAGGGGGCTAAACAATAGAAAGAAGCAAGGTGAAGTGATAAATTTTTTGATTTCTCACAATATCAGATTGATTAGCTTCCTAGAAACAAAGATAAAAGCTCCATCTTTAGGAGACTTTTATCTAACTGTGTGTCGAGGTTGGTGTTTAACAACAAATAACCAATGGCATGGAAATGGCAGAATCATTCTAGGATGGCATCTTAGTGCATTCAATGTTAATGTTCTCTGGTGTACTAGCCAATTGATACATACAGAGGTTGAGGTGATCAATGGTGATAAAAGATTTAATATGTACTTTTGTTTATGGCCTAAATGATAGAAATGGAAGGTCTGAATTGTGGACAGATTTAGTCAACTTTGCCAAGGATGATTCTCCCTGGATCATCCTAGGAGATTTCAATGCTCTCATGCACATTGAGGACAGGATTGGTCAACCTGTTAGGGAGAGAGAAATTGTGGATATGCAAAGGTGTATGGAGAGTTGCCAAATGCAAGAAATTAAAGCTAGTGGGCAATACTACACTTGGAACAATAAGCAAGAAGGTGTTGATAGGGTTTTTTTGCAAGCTGGATAGAGTTTTGGGTAATGATGTTTGGGTGAATGATTAGTGTGATACTGAGGTCATTATTCTCCCTGAAGGGAATATGATCATTGCCCTTTGATAATTAAATCCTTTGTTACTGAAGAGAAGAGAAAACCTTTTAAGTTTTTTAATATGTGGTGTCAAGCAGACGGATTCCACAACATTGTTGAACAGGGGTGGCAAGTGAATATTTCAGGAACTAAAATGTTCCAGGTTGTCTGCAAGTTGAAACTTTAGAAAAAAGAGGTTTAATACCCAGTTTGGTGATGTCTCAGAGCTACATTCTCTCAAGTATAATAAAACGATCCTAGCCCAACAGGCTTTACATAGCAGCCCTGAAGATCTTGATCTAAGAAGTGCTGAAAAGGAGGCTAGAGAGGACTATCACATTGCTCATAGGAACTACTCTCAGTTCCTAAGGCAGAAAGCCAAAATCAGATGGCTCAAGGATGGTGATGATAATACCAAAACTTTTCATCAGAGCATCAGAACTAGAAGATTGCATAATAGAATAAATACTATAAAAAAAGCTGATGGCTCCTGGGCTAATAACTCCCATGAGGTAACAGCTGCTTTTTTATATTTTTATCATGACTTACTTGGAAGTGATGGCACCGTGAGGCAGATTGAAAGTGCAATAATTGACAAAGGCTGTATTCTGTCTACTGCTCAACAACAAAGATTGAATTTGGTGTTTAGTGATGATGAAATAAAACATGCTATTTTCTCTATACCTGATGACAAGTCACCAGGTATAGATGGTTATACTAGCTGCTTTTTCAAGAAGAGCTGGAATATTGTGGGTATGGATATAACTGCTGCTATCAAGGATTTTTTCAGGAGTGGTAAATTACTTAAGGAAATCAATGTGACAACCATAACATTGATTCCTAAAGTAAAATGCCCTGCCTCTGTAGGGGACTTCAGACCTATAGCATGTTATTCTGTTATCTATAAGGTCATCACAAAGCTGATTTGTTCAAGACTTAGCCAGGTATTACCAGAGGTGGTGTCTCAAACCCAGGGTGCTTTCATCAATGGCAGGAATATTATAAGTAATATTCTGCTATGTCAAGACCTAGTGAAGAGATTTAGGAAGACTAGAAATCAAGTTAAGGGTATGCTCATGAAGGTAGATTTGAAAAAAGCCTATGATTCTATAGAGTGGAGATTTGTGAATGATTTATTACAAGCTTTGAATTTTCCTACACATTTCATCAACTGTGTGATGGAATGCATCACCACTCCAAAGTTCACCTTGCTCATAAATGGCTCTACTGAAGGTTTTTATGCAGCTAGGAGGGGACTTAGACAAGGGGACCCCATGTCTCCCTTGATCTTTGTCTTATGTATGGATTATTTGACAAGAATCTTAAGCTACATTGGTGAGCTAAGAGAATTCAAGTTCTTCACAGGTTGTAAAAGTTTGAAGATCAATCATCTGTGTTTTGCAGATGACATGCTCTTGTTCTGTAAAGGGGAGGCCATTCCTGCATATCTTCTTTTACAAGGGCTCAGATTGTTTATAGAAACCTCTGGTCTCCAGGCTAATAGCAATAAATCAGCTTTCTACAGCACTGCTATGGATAATGCTGAAATTACAAGGATTGAGCAGTTCTCAGGTTTTAAGCATGAAAACATGCCTTTCAGTTATCTTGGGGTTCCTATTAGCTCTAAGAAATTGAAAGCTAGTGATTGTGATGTCTTGGTAGAGAAGATGACCTGTAGAATCAGGTGTTGGAGCACCATACACCTATCTTTTGCTGGGAGAGCCCAATTGATTAATTCAGTTTTACTCAGCATCCATAGTTACTGGGCTCAGGTATTCATTCTCCCTAGTTCAGTCTTGGATGCTATAAACTCAATTTGCAGGCATTTTCTTTGGAGTGGGAAAGCTATAGGGGAGAAAGCTGGGTATGTTAAATGGGCTGATGTCTGTAATCATAAGAAGGTGGAGGGTTTAGGCTTCAGAAGTATCAAGGAATGGAACAAGGCTGCTCTTGGCAAACTGGTGTGGCATATAGGAAGCAAAAAAGATGAATCATGGGTGAAGTGGGTTCATGCAATTTATGTTAAGAATAACAATTTGTGGGATTGGCAAGCCCCACCAGGAGCAAGTTGGGTCATTAAGCATCTGTGCAAAATCAAGAATGAGTTGGATCATTTAGGAATGTCACAGTGGAACCATCATCATAATTATTCCATCAGTAATGTGTATGCCATGCTCATGAATGACAAGCCTAATGTACCTTGGGCTACTGCTGTGTGGAATAGAATAAGTTTGCCTAAGCATAAGTTCATTGCTTGGATTGGCATTCAATCAAGACTGAGAACAAAGGACAAGCTATATCAGTTCAATGTCAGCCCTGATGACATATATTGTTTATGTGGGGCTGAAACAGAAAGCCACACTCATTTGTTTTTCAAGTGTGTTTACAGCAAGACCCTGCTTCAGCACCTGCTCAATTTGATTGGTGTTAACTATTCCAACAGAAGCATACAACAGTTGTTTAAATGGATAAGAAGTAGGTATACAGGTTCAAAAATGAGAAAAGCTGTCATTTGTACTGTGGTTGCTGCTGCAATATACCAGATTTGGAAGACTAGGAATGAAGCTTACTGGTCTTCAAAGGTGTATAGAATAGATTACATAGTTAAAGATACACAATGTATAGTTAAACACAAAATTAGTACTTGTAAATCCACTAAGTGGAGCAGTAGAGATTGTATATGGGTAGATGGGTTGTAACTGTGGTTTTTCTTGGCCTCCGTGGCATGTTTAGTTCTGTCCTTTCCTTGAGGACTTAGGTTGTATGAAATTTTTCTGGTGGATATACTTACCAAAAAAAAAAAAAATTTGAAAACATTAAAATATACTCCCTCCGTCCCAAAATACTTTTGACACTTATCAAGGCACATAGTTTTAGATGATAAGTTGTTGTTTGGTTATCAATTGTTATTTTATTAAAAAGTAGATGTGATAGGAGTTAGTAGTTAGTAAAAGTAGTATTATTTTATTTTAAGGAGAGAGAATGTGGGCCATGGTTAGAGTTGGTATGTAATAGGAGTGGTATTATTTTATTTGGAGGAGAGAGAGTGTGGGACAATGTTTTAAAGGTAGAAGGATTAAAATAATAGTGGGTCATATCCAAATTTAGAAGTGTAAAGAGTATTCTGGGACAGATGAAAAAGGAAAGTGTAAAGAGTATTTTGGGACGGAGGGAGTATGATGAAAAAAATTACTCGAGATTATACGGTGAAAAATTTGTTAGATAATTGACTCACGAGCTACTGATTATTTGACATTCCATGCTCAAAGTTTGATAAATCAGAGAAAATCACATACTTTTGCTTCTCTTACCTTACCTATGGAGCTTGTGGCCAAAGGTGCTTGTTTATTTTAGGACCTTCCTACTAATTCCATGTTAGCTAATGGCTAGTAATTGGGAAATCTTTTCCATCTTAATGCTCATAATCTTGATGATCAACATCTGGTAATTTATCAATGTGTCCAAGAGCCTCTATCTATTATACCAATGTGTAGTCGTTGACTTTTTATATACCAGTAAGTCAAACAACCCTTTTTTTTTTCTCCATACCAATTTGGCAACTTGGCCATTAATAAACATACTGGATGCATTGGTAAAGTTTTATGGGATGGTACCGGAAACTTGAGAGTGAATCCCGTCTACGTCACTACGTTCAGTCGCAATTGGAAAAAAAAAAAGGGAAAACACAAAAACTTTCTGAATTTTTTCCTTGAATAATGCAAAATAGGGTTTTAATTCCCGAAATATGTTGGAAGGGAAATTAATTCCCTGCGTGCCGTCCACGTAGGACGGCACGCGAGAAAATGTTTTTTTTTTTTTTATCCCAGGTAAACCGCTACTTGAAGTAGCGGTTTAATTAAAATAAACCGCTACTTCAAGAAGCGGTTTATACACATAAACCGCTATTTCAAGTAGCGGTTTATACACATAAACCGCTATTTCAAGTAGCGGTTTATGTACATAAACCGCTACTTGAAATAGCGGTTTACGTGGTCAAGATCTTCCACACAAATCATACTCTATAATATATAAACCGCTACTTGAGATAGCGGTTTATGAAAAAAAAAACTCCTCTCATTGATGCTTCCCCATAACTGGCGAAAATGCCAAAAACATAAAAAAAAAAAAAGCTATCCAACCTGCAATTTGAACACCAAATTCCACCCAACAACACCAAGTCTATGCATATATCAATCACCAAACACCAAGTTCATCAACATTCACATTTATCCAATAATTTCTTAATTACGAAGTAAGATTAAGAAAATATGTCAATCACAAACAAAGTTTAATATTTAACATAGTGTTAACGAACTATACAAACAACAAATGAAAGTGCTAAGACCCCCTCTTCTTCTTTTGTGAAGGTCTAGATGAACTCGGTGTGGTCTCACTAGACTCTGCAATGGCATGAAGAGAAGATGGAGTGGTGGCAGAACGGCGTCGGTAGGTCCTCTGACAGACTGGAGGCGAAAGCAAAGGTGCCGTGGTAGATGTATGGGCAGCAGACATAGAAGATGTAGAAGTCGAAGTATGTGCAGCAGAGGTAGGCACGCCCGTAAGATGTGGCCATGTCCGGCTCGGCTAACGGCATCAATACACGGTCCCCTCATGGTCCGCAATGTACGTGCAAACAAGCGGCGCCCCATATCCGGAGGCAATGACTCAGCAGCCTCTAGTACAGTGCTGCACCTATGAGCAACATCAGATAAAGTATGTGCCTGCATAGAAAGAAAAATACATATTATATAGTCGGAAAAATAAATAAAAGTATAACTACAAATCATGGCACTTACCAGTACTACATCTGCAGACGCAGGCTGATAATGTGTAGAAGGAGGTCGCCTCAATGGATCTGTCATGCGTAACCTCGTGATGCGACGATACCACACCATATACTCCTCAATGGCATGAGTATGACCAGTAAACGGAGTGCCCTGAACAACACGTCTCTCGCGCTCATCCCACTGCGCTATGTAAGGGCGATGTCTGAGCGGATAATTCTTGTTCTTCGACCTCCGATCTATGCCATGAAGGCCCTGTGCTTGTATCACAAGGTCTTTGGAATCCTCGCTCGAAGCCAAGCGGCGCATAACTCGATCAAGACAATGAAACTCCACAATGTCGAAACAAATAAGTGGAGCCAATGTGCGCCATACATGTCGATAAGCTCGACATATAGCAGGCAACAACTCTAGTCTCGCATCAGTATATGGCTGCCAAGTCATCTACAAATAAAGAATGTTGCAAATATTAGGCATGTGAGAGATGTCTACCAATGTATATAAGTTAGGCATGTGAGACTCTATGTACCTGCTCGTCCGTCTGATGGTCAAGTGCATCCCTGTAGTAAGATAGCCCACTTGCTAAGTGGGACCTACTAAGGTGTACCCGAAGCCAACTGAAAAGAAATACACATTAATATCCTTCTGAAAAATGAAACTAAATAATGTCAACACATGTGAGACACTGCATATTACCTGACAGCTAAGGGGTCAACCCCCGGAACATGCTGGGAGCCTAAAATAGGAACGACATCGTCAAACTGTGGAGGTGGGTCCCGCAACCTCGAAATCTGAGGTCTGCCGATGTGTACGTGCTCCCATGCCCAAAGCTGTAACAACAACACAGGACCACCTAACTCCCTGGCACGCCTCTGTGATGCCCGACATAGCTGTCGATACAAGTATGCAAGGGTCGCACTACCCCAGCTATATGTCCCTGCTACGTCGAGATCTCGCCAAAAGTGGAAGATAAAGCACACATCTTGTATCTCCACTCTTGTCGTGCAAAAAGAATGGACCCCATCAAGACAAGAATATAAGCCCGTGCGAATCGCTGTACTGTCACCTCATCAGCATCGTTCGGCAACAAGAAACTCTTAAAGGGTACCATCTATAGTGATAAGAGGTCGACAATGACGGAATCCGGTAATAGAGGGTTTAAAGGCCCAGAAGACACTCTTAAAGATGTTCGTACTAGGATCTTGTGTTGGGATCGTACACCAATAAACGACAGTGCCTCGATTGGACTCTTTCAAGGCTTGCAAGTACCTAGGTAACTCTTGATAAGACTTCTCCCAATCACCAAAAATATTGGTTAGTGCCTTTTGTTTGGCTAACCAAGCTCTCTTGTATGTTATTGAAAATTGATATTGGTTCTTCACAAAAGTCAAGATGGACTGAACTTTGAATGACGGATCACTCCTAATGAAATCCTCGATAAGATCAGCAACGAAATCCGATGAAATGAGAGGATGGTCTCCACATGTTATGTCTCCCAAACAATTGCTTGCATGTGGACCACCATATCGTACAATTTTGAATGAGTACGACTTAGTCATGATTGCACGTAACCTCCATGGACAGTGACACACTTCTTTTCGGGCACATTCAATGACATACTTTGTGGGCTCTGACTCTAACACCCGAAACATCTGGTTTCTAGAGATCGACCAGGCTTTCACAAAATTCTTTAATTGCTGCAATGAGGCAAACTCTTGTCCTATCTCAAATTCAGAACCCACAGTCAATGAACCAGTGCATTTCCAAGTCATCCATGCATCTATTAACCTTTGATCAACTTCGTCAATTCTGAGCCAATCTTGTGAAGGAACACCGGACTTTATTGCATTGTCAGCTGTTTCCCTTGCATCATCGTCCTCCTCCCTATCAGAATCCACATGCTCCTCCTCATTTCCCAAAAAATCAACATCATTTCGATGTAGAGTATCAAGATGGAATGTGGATGGTATGTGGGGAGACGAAGCAGGAGAACTGAACTCATTCATGTGCTCATTGACATAATGTGGGTCTGACAACATGCTAGTAAATGATTCAAATTGCATGTTAGGAGCTGATGCCGGTACCTCCATGCTATCCCTAAAGTCCATTGTAGGTACATAACCCACATTACTTTGGAGATTTATCTCCTTGGGAACTTGTTCAATGTACACCTCCATTGCCATGGCTGACGTTTGTGTCACTGATAGCCACATAGCACTTAGTGACTCGTCATCCTCTAGTGCAATTGGCACATATTTCCCCGGCATCGGATATCTCATAAACAATTTCAGTTCCACATACATACGATCACATCCAACAACGTCATATACCCTATTCAGAATCTCTTGAAACATCATACCAGAATTGATGAACAAAATTTTTTTCCTTCCACCTCTATACACAATATCAACGTCATTTTGAGATAGTTCACCATTCCAATAAAGGTATAAAGGATATTTAGGTTGTTCCATATTCTACATACAAAAACATAATGTTAAAGTTATTCTTATTCTACACATTCAAACAATATGAACACCATTCTTCACCTATACTAGTAGCATTTGCAACCTAAACACAATAATTCATGCAAAATCAACCATCACAAAATGCTCAACACCATTTTTAACCAACCAATATAACCAATAAATCACCTTCCAATTCATGCAAAATCAACCATCACAAAATGCTAAATTATGCAAAATACTAAATTATACTAATTAAACCAAACAATTTCCATCTAACAACAGTTACAAAGCTAAAATACATAACAAATATGGCATGCTAAGCAAATTAAATTAAAAAAAAAACAAAAAAATTAACTCACCTGGGCTAATGGAGGTTGTGCGAAAAGCTCTTGGTGGTGCGGAGTGTGCGATGTGTAGAATCGCCCGGCTTCCGGTTGTGCGGTGGGCGACGTTCTTCGTGGGCGACGGTGGTGTTCGACGGTGGTGTAGCTCCGGTGATCGACGGTGGTGTTGTGTGGTTCTGGGCGACGGTTAGTGAGAGAGAGAGGGAGACAAATTTGAGAGTGAATCGTTCGAATCTGAGAAATTGGGAAAGCTGCGGTGGGTTTTGGGGATTGTAGTAAACCGCTACTTCAAGTAGCGGTTTCCATTAATGAACCGCTACTTCAAGTAGCGGTTTACTTTAGTCAGCAAGTGGCCCAGGTACCAGTAAACCGCGACTTCAAGTAGCGGTCAATTAATATTAACCGCTACTTCAGGTAGCGGTTTATTTTTACTTAACCGCTGCTTGAAGTAGCGGTTTATAAAGGTTAACCGCTACTTGAAGTAGCGGTTTTACTTAAGTACAAAAAAAAAAAAATTTCTCGCGTGCCGTCCTACGTGGCGGTGGACGCGAGAATTAATTTCCCTTCCAACATATTTCGGGAATTAAAACCCTATTTTGCATTATTCAAGGAAAAAATTCAAAACTTTCTCTATCCGCCATTTTATCCTGTGAAGCGTTGCGCTGTATGCCTGTATTGGCAGAACCCCAACATTCTGTAGCAATACACTCCAATCTCCATTCCTCCACAGTCGACAGCCTAAAAGTGGCCACTGATGAGCTTAAGTTTTGTTGTTGAAATTGGCTTCCTCCATCGAAACTCCGGTTTTCCGGGTGCCTTCAACTTCAAACCAAATGTTAAGAACAGAAGCTCAAAATTCTCAGTTTTTGCCCACTTTCCCAATACAAAGGTATCACCTCCCTCTCTCAATTTTTTTTCTCTCTCCTCTCCAATTACAATAATTCATTGTTGGTGTGTATGTTTTTTTGAATAATGGGCAGTCCAATGAAGAATTGTTGGTGGTAGTGGGTGGTGGTGCTGCTGGAATTTATGGTGCAATTTGGGCTAAAACTGTTGCACCCAACCTCAATGTTATTGTCATTGAAAAAGGGCAGCCACTATCTAAGGTACCCTCCCACTTTTTAGTTTTTAATCTTTCTGGCTCGGTTTGGTTGGACGGATAACATTTTCAATGGAAAAATTCAATTGTAGATTGGTTTTTCTTTGTTTAGTTGGACGGAAAACATTTTGAACTAGAACGAAGGAATATGGAGAAAAATATGGCATTTCCCTCCTTTGGAAGGAAAATATTTTCTATCCTTGGGAGAAGTTTTTTTCCACTATGTGAAAAGCTAGTTTCCATCTTTACAATCCTAACAAAGGAAATTGGGAAATTTTTCCTTGTAAATGTTTTCGGCTCAACCAAACATTATAGTATTACATTGCCTTTTGCAAGTTAATGGGTTGTGGAGGTTGGCTTGGTTAACTGCTGAATTTTCAGGGTTTTGTATGGATTCTTTATGTATTTGCATCTATTTGCTTCTGTAACTCATTGAACTCCAAAAAATATAGGAGATACCATAGCAGAAAGGAGTTATATTTGAGAACTCAGGGGGAATTGCTTATCCTAATATAATTAGTAATATAAAATTCAGTCCTAGAATTCAATCGTCAAATTTTTCTAAAAAATCTGTTTTTCCAGGATACTATATTCCGACCGTTTTGCAAAACTAAGGTCAGAGTTGATAATTTTTTGATACTCTTTGATTAGGAAAATTTTCCTTTTTATCGGATGAGGCTATGAGAGGAGTGTAAAATTTTCACTGAAATAGTCTTTCCCATTTGTAGGCATGAGAAAATTCTGATTGTCCCCTTCAATTTTCAAGTAATTAAAATCTTCTAAGCAGTATTTGCTTGGTTGACTGTTCTATTAGCTTTAATTAGCAACAGTGATTGAGGCTAGGTGTTCACCACTACTAATTATTCAAGTAGTAAGGTAGATAAGGAAAAAAATCATTGTTTTTTGTTTGGGTAGTTACTGCATAATACTACCTCAAACGCTAATATTCTCACAAGTACTTTGCCCAAGTTTGGTATGTATCGAATTAGTATTGTTTTGATTAAGTCAAAACACTAAAAGATATTGCAAGAGATATTATTACACCCGTCCTATTGCATTAAAATTTAATGCTTACATGGTAGTATTCTTAACAGCCTGTTGTCATTGTTTAATCTTTTTTGTCTTTGGATTTCTGAACTTCTTTTGCTGATGTTAGTATGTGGCATGGCAGGTAAAAGTTTCTGGAGGAGGCAGATGCAATGTAACTAATGGGCATTGCCCTGACAATGCGGTAAGTGTTGCAAAAGAGCTTAATATAGCAGCCTATATGTGTATATGTCATTTGTATTTTTACGGTTTTACCCAATAACATATTGATATTCATTAAAGATTGGCTAGGTCTTAACATAAATAAATGTAGTTTGTACTAGTTATCCATACTATTTCAAAATTATGATATTTGATTTGAATTGTATTTATTTGCACTACCATCCTAATTAAGCTAAAATCCAGCGGCTGGCAGGGAGTTTTAAAATATGTGTTGCGTTGTCACATAGCCTATGTATACATTTACATCAACATCAGAATTAAGCAAATAACGTTGTTCCTCATGAATGGGACATACCTTTAATCATTATAGGGGTTCATTTTAGCATTCAGAACTGTTATTGTTCTTGCAGATTATGGCAGAACATTACCCTAGGGGAAATAAAGAATTGAAGGGATCCTTCTTTAGCATGCACAGCCCACTTGATACAATGTCTTGGTTTACTGAACGTGGAATCAAACTCAAGGTCATATATAGTTTCTAAACCCTTCAGTTTTTCTCTGATCATTATTTTGTTTCTTATCACAAGAGTAATGTATTGTTAACCTGTGGTTTTTTCTGCGTATATGTGGTGCTAATTTTTTCTCTTTCTACTGCCGTCAGACTGAAAGTGATGGTCGGGTATTCCCTGTCAGTAATAGCTCATCTTCAATAATTGATTGCCTTATGACTGAAGCAAGAAA
>CANSZD010000707.1:142500-170501 GCA_947648045.1 Beta corolliflora
TATTCTTTTAAGCTCTTCTTTGACTTTCCATGAGGTTTGAGGCTCCAAAACTGGGAAATATGATTGTATGGATTATCTATTTGCAGGGACTGTATGGGTTACAAAATAATAGTTCTTCCCCTCATTTATATTTCATCAAAGGTTCTTCATGTTGTTTCATAGCCTGAAAGCATCCTTCTCCATAGTCTTGAATGTTAATGTTATAGTATTACTTTGCATACTGTTTGAATGTTTCACTCCATGCAGTTTCGGTGCAGACAGGAAAAACTGTGAGTAGTGCATCTAGCAGTGCCGCTGGGAAGTTTGTTCTCAAGATTAAAATGCGTACTTCTCCTTCCACTGACCTTGTTGAAGCTGATTATCTGTTAATTGCTACCGGAAGCAGCAAGCAGGTTATTTGAGCATTAAGATTGTTTCATTACTTCATGAAGTTATTATTAGAATGATGAAGTGTTACATAATTTTTTCACAGGGCTATGGTCTTGCAGGTCAGCTTGGCCATTCGATTATAGATCCAGTCCCTAGTCTCTTCACCTTCAAGATCAAAGACGCCAACTTGGCCGAACTATCGGGGGTATGACAATTCCACCATCTTCATTTTTGATACTCAACCATTTTCAGCCTACTTGTTTTGGCTTTGTTGTATTAGATCTTCTCGTGTTTTAGTGATCTTGTTATATGCTACATTCGCTGATATTGTTTGTGCTCTAGTACATAACAAACCTTTTCCTACATTTACTGCTATGCAGATGAGATATCAGATTGAAACCCTATAGATATTAGGAAGGCGATTTACCAAAAAAAGGACCTTTTAAGTAGGCGTCTCATCTGGAAAACAAAGTTATTAAGGAGCTGCTCGATGCAAAGACTGCTTGGATGTCATTTTATGGGAGATAGGGGTGAAAATGTACAGTCTCACCGCCTTTCAGATAAAGCTGCTCCTAGCAGCTAGAACTGTAATAGGGTAACTCAATTCTATTTAGTAAGGATTACAGCCGAAAGCAGTTTGTGCACCCCTCCCCCCACCCACCCACCACTGAGACACGGCCCAGACTCCCACAAGGGATGGTTGGCAGTTGGTATTTGGTATGATGCTGGCTTTTTTTTGGCCTTCTTTGTTCAGGCAAATTCTAGTTGTCCTTAAAATATGTCCTCGTGCAGCCATGAAATCCACGTTTAGAAGAGTACCATGTCCACTATGTGACCTCACAAATGGGAGAAGAAATAGTAGCACCCTTGCATTCTTTTACTTTGAGGAGTTCTCTGTTTTGTTGCATTTCTCTCTAATATTGTTTCTTTTGCTATGTAGTAAACATCTCTTATTACATGTTGAACAAACCTATTTTTTGGCCACTGTCTTCTTTATAACTTCAGCGAATTAGTACTACCTGAATGGGGTACTTATGATCACAATTGACCAACATACAATCTTTTTCTTCTGGGGGTCACGGTAACTAGACTTATGTCTCCATTCGGCTATTGCTGAAAGCTGCAGCCAGCTCATAAATCTGTTTTGTTTTTTCTGGTAGGTGGTAGTACTATACCTTGTCTGCTTTTTCGTGATTTCAAATTATCTCGTCTCTGTATTAACTTCATATACAATTATATGACACATATGTGCTAGATCAGATGATGTTTATCATTTGGGTCCATATTCCATCGTGTATGCTGTGCTAAGCACTTGATGAGAAGATAGAAGTCTTAACTTGTAAATGTATTTTCATGCATAACAGATTTATGTGTTTGTCTTTCTTGTGGTCGTATAGGTTACTTTCTCCAAGGTGAAAGCTAAATTGAGATTGGAAAATGGTGGAAAAAGTATACCTCAGCTTACACAGGCATGATAGTTATATCTTTATGTCCTTTGATATTCTTATTGTACACGTTGATTCACTCTTCTTGTTGGTAGTAGGTTGGACCAATGCTAGTCACTCACTGGGGTCTTAGTGGTCCTGTGGTTCTTCGGCTGTCTGCGTGGTCAGCTCGTGATCTTTACAGCTCAGGCTACAAAGGTAATAGTAACTTTGAACATTCTGTTTGTGCAATTTAAGTACTTTGTCTTTCTATGACTTGATCCTGTTTATTCAGGGACACTTATTTTGGATTTTGCGCCTGATCTTCATAAAGAGGAAGTGAAGTCAATCCTCTTAAACCAGAAGAAGAGTTTTGCTGTAATCAACTTTCCTGTGTAGAGCTTTGTTAGGGTAGCCATTTCCTGCTGTTGTGAACTTTGATTAATGTTGAATCTGTATTGATTTATCATCTTTACCCTGTCAAAAGTTGGATGTGTGGGAGAGGGATACTTGCTTCGGAGAAGCAAAAAAAAATATTAAAATTTGACTAAGGATACTTTGTGCCTTAAAAGAACCATCTCCCTCTAAACCCATGCTTGGATACCCCAGACTTGTCACAATTTCTTGATATTGTTATAGAAGTATTTTGTTTCATGTCATTGAGAATCTCACCCCTCCTTTATCCATCTTCAAAAGCTTTTTCATGGATTATAGGCCATCTATGGAAGCAGTGATCACTTTGGATTTTACCTGTTCTTTTTTATTTTCTGTATACTGGTGATGACTCACAACGTTGACGGATGTTTCTTTTCATTTTATTAAATTTGCATTTTCCATGAGCTCAGCTTCATTGTTCCTTTGACATGCCGACTTATTACAGAAGCAAAAGGCGGTCAATTCAAGTCCTTTAGAATTCAGCCTTGTCAAGAGATTTTGGAAATATTTGCTTAACCGTGAGGTAGTCAGTGGCTACTTGGCATTACCATTATCTATAGTGATATTGTTCAAGTTCTAACATGTAATTACTTCAATACAATGCAGGGTTTAGCTGAAGATATCTCATGGGCTTCCATTTCTAGTGATGCATTGGTTTCTGTTACCTCCCTGCTGAAACAGTGTCCATTCGAAGTGACAGGAAAGGTATGAGCACCCGTCAATTGATTCCTTTTTCTTTTTCATTTTTTCTTTTATGGGATGTCAAGAACTGAGACTTGTTTTCTGTTTAAGGGCCAATTCAAAGATGAATTTGTCACTGCTGGAGGTGTTCCCTTGTCTGAGGTATTCTCGTTCCCCCTCTGTTCCATCCTTTGTTTTCCTCTTTTATTTCATAATGGTGAACATAACGTGCGCTACTCCTTTTTTGAAGATTTCATTGAAAACGATGGAGAGCAAAATATTGTCAAACTTGTTTTTTGCAGGAGAGGTAATCCCTTGTCATGCTTTTTAGTATTGTTCTCAGGGCAGGCTCAAATTCAGAGTTGCCGTTATGGCATGCACTCTAAAAGGCAATGTTATCGACTTATCGTCATATCTACAACCTCACGGCTTAATGCATTTTCTCGAGTAGCTTCCTGAAGTAGATCTGGCCAATTTTGTTTCAACTTGCTGTATTTACTAGAAGAGCGCTGCTGTGTTTTGCTCTTGTTTTGTTTTGCATGTGAGAAAAACTGCCCCAAGTCAGTAGCCTACTACCATAGGTGATTATTAGGTGGTGCCTAGGAAAGGTAAGGTACATTTGCAGGTCTGATTTCTGTAGTTATGGAGATCGTTTGCTCTGCACCACATAAATGTAGATTAACAATTTAATCACACTTGTTTGGTCCATATCTGTTTGAGACAAATGGAACTGTCTTTTGACTTTTGAGGTTTGAGATCATTGAAAGAGGGAGAAGAGACACTATATAACTTATAATTCCTTTCTTTGCAGATATTGAACATCGATGGGATAACTGGCGGGTTCAATTTTCAGGTACCTCTCCTCCAAATGCTGATATTTTCCTCATACGTTCTTTTCCGGGTCATATTATCCAAAAATGTTCCTATAATTTACCTGATAATAGTTAAAAAAATATAACCCCTCCAATCCATACTATATGACCGTTTAACGAACTTTTCTCATTCCATATTAGTTTTCTAAAACCTCTAGATGGTATTAGCATGTGTACCAATGAGACCTTCAGTATTACCATCGGAAGGGTTTTTTAGTATCATTGAACCAACTGGAATGACTTGTATTTGTAAATGACCATAGTCCATAGTGGCAATGCGGCATTGTGCCCTTGATACGTTAATAAGCTCTGCTATATCATACCTCTATAGTTTACTTTGGTGCAGGCTTAATTGTTTATAGATTGAATGACAACTTTTGCAGAATGCATGGACGGGTGGATACATTGCTGGCACTAGTATTGGTGACTTAGCAGCAGATAGAGCCCTTATGGTGGAGAGATTCCCATGAAATCGCTGCCAGATTGCTTTCTGCAGCTGATGCCACAGCTGCCTTCTGAACATGATGAACTAAGTACGTTGATGCTTACTAGGATGCCCAAAAATTGATACTTGAATTTTTTCGGTCTGTCAACCTAATTTGCGTTGGCCACAAAGTTAAAGAATAGACAGCACGTAATTTTTGTTGAGGTAAAAGGTCGCATAGAAAGAGGGAAAAAGATAGGGGAAGAACCAACCAACCGTGGTGATAGAGTTTGATCTAGGGTAAGGGGGGGGGCAGAGTGGGCTGTGGCCTGCCCCATAGTTTACAAGATGATAGAAGAAGTTTTCTAACTTTGTTACTCCATAACATTAATGCCTAGTTTTAGTTTGGACACATTAAAAGTTATAACTTGTTTAGATTACATATTTGCGACATTTTCATATTTAGAATTGCTTTAGCATGATACATATTTTATGAATTTACATATTTTAGTATTTAAATAATTAGTTCCTTAAAGTGTTGACCATTTTTAAAGTCAAAGGATTTTTTAATGTTTTTAAATAATCAAATATTTTAGTGAATGATACTTTGAAAGTTATTTTATAATTTAATTAGTGAGTTGAAGTAAAAAGTTTTAATATTGGATAGAGGAGCCCAAACATCTACAACTTTTATATGATCAACTTTTATTTAAATAACCCACAAAGCCCAATTTCCTTTTGGATCCCTAATGGGGGAACCTATAAATACTCTCCTCATTAACAATTTTTGCCACATTACAAACACCCTAATTTTCTCTCCTCTCTTCTCTCACGGTTCTCTCTCTCCTCCCCACCGGTTTTCTTCCTCTCTCCTTCGTTTCGCTGCTCCCGCCGCAACCTCCACCGGACTGCCGCCGCCGACCACCGCCGCTAGCTGCTGCAGCCGGCGTTCCTCCCCTTTGGCTGTCGTGTTCTCTTTCTCTCCTCTTGGTTATTTTCTCTTCCTATATATTATTTTAATGATTAGTTTTATGTTTTAAGTATTGTTTTGATGTTTTAATAATTAAAGTTTGAGACTGGTATCAACAATATGATTGGTTAAAACTTCCTTCTGAATTTGAAAAAAGCTCTCGCGGCGCATGATTAGGTTTCCTGCTATTGTGCGCTGATCGAACTTTATGGCTCGGAAAAAGAAGACGGCGGTGACGGAGAGTAGTACTCCAGTGCCGGAAAAGTCTGGTGAAGTGTTTGCTAGGGAGGAGAACTCAATCCAACCTACTATTGGTGGTCAATCCAATGGAACAGTAACTCATACTGATAATGATGCAGCAAATCTGGAAAATCAATCGATTCCAATGGCATAAACTTCGATGGTGGATGAAGCTATACAAAAATGGAAATCTTTTACAGCTCAGAGTAGAATGTCGGATAAAGGTACGGGTCTCAAATTCATTGCTCCTGAAATGGTTGATGGTAAACCCATAGCTAAACTAGATAAGAATGAAGTTTCTAAGCTTAGTGAAATTTGGGTTAACTCGATTATAGTTTATATTGTCGGTCAAAATCCTACTCTTACTGCTTTGAGTTCATATGTGAAGAGTCATTGGAATCTTTCTGTTGAACCCAAACTCTTTAAGCATGAAGAAGGGTATTTTGTTGTCAAACTGAGTAATGGAGAAAATAGGGATAGGATTTTGTTTTCTGGTCCTCACATGTTTTTTGGCAAACCTGTGATTGTGAAACAATGGTCCCCGAGCTTCAATTTTCACTCTGAAATCTTGAAAATTGTCCCTATTTGGGTGAAATTTCCCAACCTTCCTCTTCATTATTGGAGTGGTGATTCACTTAGTAGGATTGGAAGCCTATTAGGTATTCCCATTTATGCAGATGAATGCACCTCTAAGGCCTTGAGGGTCTCTTTTGCTCGAGTTTTGATAGAAATGGACATTACTAAAGAGATCCCTAAAGAAATTCAAATTGTGGAGCCTAATGGTACTTCCTTCTCTCAAAAAGTCACTTATGACTGGCTTCCACCTTTTTGCTCTAAATGCTTGATTATTGGTCACAAGTGTGTTATCTCAGGCCCTAAATTGAAGCCACAAAACAAGGTGGTTCAAAAATGGGTGCCCAAAGCTGCCACACAGGTTGCTATGATTGAGAAACCAACAGAAGGTTATTACTGGTCCAATTCCTCCTACTGGTGATCCTATGGTGCTAGTAGATACTGGTTCAACTAGTGATCCTAGTGCTACAGTAGATCTAAGTATGGAAGTGACCCCTGTAACCACTCCTAGTGCTCCAGCTCAGAAAGAGACTCAGGTCATCTCTGAAGATGAAGGTGCTTGGAAATTGGTCACAAGGAAATCTAAAGATAAAAGCAAGCAGCTAGCTTATCATCCTGTCAGAACAGTGAGCTTTCAGCATAGTGGCCACAGTGGACAAATCTCAGGAATGCCTGGGGGTGCTAAGGGACCAAACCCTTATTTATCCTAATGATGATGACAACATGGAATGTGAGAGGGCTTAATGATCCTCTCAAACAAAAAGAAATAAAACATTTCTTAAATCATCATGGGATTCATCTTTGTGCCCTTTTTGAGACTAGAGTGAGAAGAAATAATGCTTTTAAAACTAGAAAGAAGTTTGGTGATGATTGGTTATGGGAGGATAATATTGATCACTCTCCTAGGGGTAGAATTTGGATAGGATGGAAGCCGGGTATCCTGAAACTTAAAATTCTATCCAAATCTGAGCAAGTCATTATGGTTGAGGTTGAAAATGTTGCTAGTAGTATTCAGTTTTGTATGGCTGCAGTGTATGGGTTACACACTATTCAAGATAGGAAAGCTCTCTGGCAAGAACTTTTGCAAATCACTGATGAATGCACTAAGCCTCTCATTGTTATTGGTGACTTTAATGATATAGCTCAAGCTGTTGATAGAATGAATGGTGCTCCTGTCTGACGGCGAAACTCAAGATCTTTCCAACTTCATTCTGGAAAGTCAGATGATGGAAGCCCCTTCCAATGGCCTCTTTTACTCTTGGAGTAATAAAAGCATTGGAAATGACAGAATATCTAGTAAAATTGACAGAGCTTATGTCAATGAGTTGTGGTCTATGAGATTCCCTGACATTTCAGTTCAATATTTACCTAGTGGAATCTCAGATCATTCTCCTCTCTTGGTTGATTTAGAGACAAATGACAGGGGTGGTGGAAGACCTTTCAAATTTCATAACATCATAGCTGAACATAAGAACTTCCTTGATGTAGTTCAATCAGCTTGGTCCTCTGTTGATGGTCATTTTAAAATGCAGAGTTTGTGGACTAAGTTAAAGGCAGTTAAATCTTCTGTCAAGCAACTTTACCACTCTGATTACTCTCAAGCCTCTCTGAAAATTGATGAATTCAGGCAAAAACTTGCTACAGTGCAAGCTCTTCCCGATATCTACCGGAATCTTGAACTTCGGATGGAAGAAAAGGTTTATTACGCCAACTCGGACATTGGATCGAGTTGATGATAGTATTTGGAAACAAAAATCAAGGGTTAACTGGCTTTCTCAGGGTGATACTAACTCAAAGTTTTTCTTTACTTATGCTAAAGTAAGGAAAGCTAGGAACAATATCACTATTTTGCATAATGATCAAGGGGAGATGCTGCATTCTCCTGAGGAAATTCAAAGTGAACTTGTTAACTTCTATAAAAATTTACTTGGGACCAGAGCTCATTCTCTTGAAGCAATTGATTTGGTGACCATGAGAGCTGGCCCAAGGCTAAGTCAGGCTGCTTGTAACTAGTTAATTCAACCCATATCCAACCAGAAATTGATAAAGCTTTAAAGAATATTGATGATTCTAAAGCTCTTTGGGATTGATGGTTTCAATTCTTTATTTTTTAAAAAGAGTTGGAGTGTGATCAGGGGTACTGTCTATGATGCTGTGAAAGAATTTTTTGATAAAGCTTTGCTTCACAAGCCTTTGAACTCAACATCTATTACACTCATCCCAAAAGTGGAAAATGCAATTCATGCCAAAGAGTTCAGGCCAATAGCATGCTGCACTGTCATCTACAAAATTATCTCAAAGATTATTACCAGCAGACTCCAAAGTGTTATCAATGAAGTGGTAAATGAATCTCAAGCTGGCTTTATTCCTGAAAGGCATATCTCTGACAATATCTTACTGGCAACAGAATTGATCAGAGGTTACAATAGAAAAGAGCATGTCTCCTAGATGTTTTATTAAGGTTGACATCAAGAAGGCTTATGATTCTGTAGAATGGCCTTTTCTTCAGAGTATGCTATGTGAGCTTGGTTTCCCTAGCAGATTTATTGACTGGATTATGGCCTGTGTGCATAGTGTTTCCTATTCTATCTTGGTCAATGGTAAACCTGCAACTCCTTTTAATGCCAAGAAAGGTTTGAGACAAGGAGACCCCCTGTCTCCATTTTTATTTGCTCTCAGCATGGAGTATCTTAGCAGATGCTTAGGTGATTTGAAGAATAATCCTAACTTTAACTTTCACCCAAAATGTGAAAGATTGCATCTGACTCATCTGATGTTTGCTGATTATGTGCTTCTTTTTGCAAGAGCAGATCACAGCTCTGTTACTAAGGTGATCCAAGCTTTTATGAAGTTTTCCAGGGCTTCTGGGCTTCATGCTAGCCCTGAAAAAAGTAATATCTATTTTTCGGGTGTTAGTAATCTTTGAAGCTCATGATCCGTCGTCGCTTGTAATATGAACCCGGGTTCCTGCCTTTCAAATACTTAGGGATTCCTCTAAGCTCTAGGAAGCTCAATTTCACTCAATGCAAGCCTTTGATTGATAAAATCACTGCTAGAGCCCAAGGCTGGGTTGCTAAACTTCTTTCTTATGCTGGCAGACTTCAACTTGTTAGAAGTATCCTCAGTAGTATGCAAAATTACTGGGGTCATATTTTTCCTCTGCCTAAGAAGCTTATCAAGGCAGTGGAGAGTATTTGCAGAAAATTCCTATGGAATGGTAACACTGTTGATTCCAAGAAGGCCCCTGTTGCCTGGTCAACTTTCCACCATCCTAAAACCAGTGGAGGATGGAATTTAGTGAACATGACTTTGTGGAACAAAGCTGCAATTTTAAAACTCCTCTGGGCAATTGCTTTCAAGTCTGACAAATTATGGGTTAATGCCTACTACATCAAAAGGCTTGACATCACTACAGTGGCTGTTAGTGCCAACTCCTCTTGGCTGTTGAGGAAGATTATTGATAGCAGGGTTCTTTTAAATGCTATTGGAGGTTGGTCTGCTGTCACTATTGCTGGCAATTTCAGCATCAACAAAGCTTATAAGCTACTCCTAGGTGACTTTCCTAAAGTTGACTGGAAACGTTTGATTTGCAACAATCAGGCCACTCCTAAAAGCAAATTTGTTCTTTGGATGGCTTTACATAATAGACTTGCAACCACTGATAGACACAGTAAATGGAACATTCCTTGTAGCAAAGATTGCAGCTTATGTGAGGCTGCTGAAGAATCATCTCATCACTTATTTTTTGCGTGTCCTTATGCTGCTGATATTTGGGCTCAAGTGTGCCAAATTCTTCATACTTGCTAACTCTGTTGGCGGTTTTGATATCCGAGAGAAGCCGAGGCTATTACTAAAGCTCGAGGTTGTAGCGATCGGCTAGATTATACACTATGTGTTTCATCGAAGCTTGATTTATGCTTGTGTGGAAACAGAGAAATAACAAGATTTTTAATGGCAAATGTGTTCCTAGTTTGCAGGTTGTGAAAGATATCATTTTCAATGTTGCTTGTAACTGCAAAGAAAATGATAGAATTTTTTTGATGATGTAAGGTCTCTGGTGTCTGTTGCTGGCCTGTGTGCAACTTCTGTTTTTGTTGCCTCCCTTCTGAGTTTGTTCAGTTGGTGGATTGTCTGTGGTGATTGGTTGTAACTTCTTACCATTCTTTTTTTGGTAGTCAATAAAAATTTTGAATTGCCAAAAAAAAAAAAAAATTTAAAGTTTGTATCTTTGATTATTCAAATATAGATTTCAGATTATATAATTAGTTTAGTATAGGAATTAAATTTCAGATTTATTATATATGTTTAAATTAGGTTTTTAAGCATGGAAGCATGGATTTTTAATGTTTTAAGAGTTAAAATTTGTAGTACTATGTTATAGTTTATGAAAATTGAGTACTTTAATATTTGCTACTATGTTAGAGTGACTTTAAAGGGTTTTAGAAATATTATAAGTTGCTGGAATTTTTATTTAGCACAATTATGTTGGGTTTTAAATATCAAAGTATGGATTTTTAAGGGTTTTGATGACTAGTATGGTAGTACTATACTAGGGGTACTAAAGGTTAAAGTCTTAATGTTTAAGAAGGTTTTAAAACACTTTTTAAGAGGGTTTAAAGTATTTTAAAGTTGTTGTAATTTTATTAGAGTATTAATACTTGGATGTTTTGGTATTTGGTAGGCGGAGATTATACCTTGAGTGATTTCTAAGGTTATGAAAGTGGTCTCTCGTTTTGTCTACACAAGGTACGTACATACCTATATGTTATTAGACTTGTATTATGTTCTAAGATTAGGATTTGATGTAATATCATGTACAGGGAACTTTTGTAGTTCATATATGGCTTATATTCAAGTGAAATTGCATGTTTTATGCCGTTGTGTGAAACATGTGACTATGATGAATATTATATGTTTGTATGGATGATTGATGCAAGCATGTGGGATTGTGAACTTTTATTTTATTAATTCACATGAGTGATTAATAATTATATTCTTATTGGATCATGAATTGTATCGTGTTGTTCACTTGGATTATCATCATCATCATCATCATCATCATCATCATCATTAGGACCGTGGGCCTTGTTTAGTTAAGTTGGTTATTCACCTATGGAAAGATTGGTTGATTGTTGATTTAAGTCAACAAATAAATATTGGTTGCTTATTAATTAAGTAATGGGATTATTCTTGGATCATTTGAGGTTGTTGATCACCTTTTATAATCCTAAGAAAAAAATGAAAATTTTGTGTATCAATATTATTTATGTTGGCTGTCTTACTTTGTGAGTCACAACAAATAAAAATTTATTAATAACTTAAAGTGGAAAGTGAATAGCAATAAGCTTTAGACTTGTGCACGTCTGAAGTGTTGGACTAGTATGAGTTGGAGTACATGGTGGTAGCCCATGGCTTTTCTTGGGACCGGATTGATCACCGTGTTCTATTTTATTTAATTAGTACCTTGATATCGTTGGTCGAGGGAGTACGGAGTTGTGCTCGTACTTCGTCTTCTAAATTGAAGACATGGTTTGGTTTGGACAACTCTTTACATTGACTATATATTCAATTTAATATTAATTAACCTATTGGTTGTGGAGTCTAGTTCAGTATAGTCAATCTGTTATTTTATTGTGTTATTATTTATCTTTGAGTTAATGTTTATTAGTATCATGTTAGGTTTTATATTTTATTTAGTATGTAGTACTCAGCTTTGCTGATTACGTGCTTTTCGTGTGTCGATCATGGCTTTGTCTTATTAATCCTATGATGACCCATTTGGTGAGCAGTCTTTCGGGATTAATAAAGCATCGACCATTTCAGGTCTGAAGATGATGCATCATTGGGTTTCGGAATTTCGTCTGGAGAGCTTGTGTTTTAGTTTCTTTAATACTTTCTTTAATTATGGTTTAGTCATGGTTTTATTAGTTTGACTTTTGGTTTGGTTTGACTTTTGGTTTGGTTTGGAGTTGACCTTATGGTTGACTAAGTTATTTATATTTTCAAAGTTATTATTTATTTCCGTTGTAAAATTCTGAATAAGCCGATACGTTATCACACGGGCGATAATACTTTGGTAATTCTCTAAGTTTTATATGAAAAAGGTATTTTGGAAGATAAAGAATTGTCGGGGTGTTACAATATACTTATTATGTCATTACATTAAAGATATAAAATATTACTGAGATGCTAAACATCACTCCAAAATTTCTTAAAATGGTCCCAAAAAAAAGTTGAAATTATTGTTATAACCTTTTTTTTTTCCTAAACCACCTCAGTCCACCACCATCCACCTCCTGCCACCACCACCCCCGATGCCACCACCACCAGCCCTACCGCCACTTCCTCTAAGATTTCAGGTGCTAAACTAGAATTTCTTTGGGGCGACTCTGGCTTACACGTTCCAGTCATTGTCGCCCTAAAGAAATTCCAGTTTAGTGTTCCTCCCCTTATTGCCCCAAAAAAAATTCAGAGGTGGGTGATGGCGGGTGGTGGGGGTTGGCAGTGGAGGTAGGTGGTGGCGGGTGGTTGGGGTTGGCGGGGGAGGTAGGTGGTGGCAGATGGCTTGGTAAAAACACAAGGGTAAAATAAGAAAGTAATGATGGGCTCGAGACGATTTTAAAAAGTTTTGGGGCGGTGTTTATCAATCTCCAATATTATTATGTAATACTACTACTTCCAGTTCTTAATTAGTACCTGTAACATATGTAAATAGTACATAAAATTAAAGTGGAGGCTTTTGAGTTGTACCAAACAGTTTCAACTTTAAAACCACATTTTTTTTTCAAGATCAATTTTGCTGTGCTTGGGTAATAATCCCCATCAAGAGCGATGACCCACATGACATTTTGCTATATGATAAAATAACTTCATAATTTTTTATTAAGTTAAATGATAATCGTTACATAGAGAAATATCTACAAAGGTCTTGTGAGGTCACCTAAGTGGTGCCAATTGTTTTACTAGGCAATCCAAATAAATTTCTGACTTGCTAAGCCACCCAAATAGGAAGAAAAAACTTGTTATGCCATTCAAGTGGGAAAAAGAAAAGAATTTGCTAATCCACTTTGAGTGCAAAATGACACTCACTATCTCTTTTTTTCTTTTATCTATTTTATTTTTCTTTACATTTTTTTTTTGAAAGAGAAATTTCATTAAATGAAGGGCAAACGACATTTACAATAAGTATTAAAGAAAAACAAGATATAATCACACAAGATCAAATCAAATTCGTCTTCGAAGAAACTACAATGAACCAGATCGAGCAATACAGCGCAGCCCCCTTGTATTTGCTGAATCACGCAGCTATTGATGGGGAAGTCTATCAATCTGACATAGTTTGGGGAAGAAAATTCTTGATTTAACCAGGTTGACCGCATCCGATTTTTCAATACTTCGATGTTGATGGTCTTGAACTTCAACCAATAGGAACAATCTCTCATACAAATTTTTAAACTTCCACGTGGGAAGAGACTAAAACTAAACTCCAAACTCCCATAAGAGGAGAGAAAGAACCCAAAAATTGGGTAGAAAACTCTCAAAAAGAGAGAGAATGGAATATTATTAATAACAAAAACAATAAAAACTAAAAGAAAAAAGATGAATTGGGGGCTTACCACCATCGAAAGGATGATGGTAGCCCCAAACTAGAAGAAAAAATTAGGGTTTTTTTGGAGGAAGAGGAGAGAGGGGAAAATCATATTCTTATTTTTCTTTACATACCATTTTATTATGACAATTTAGTTTCTTTTTCTAAAGTAAAAAAAAAAAGGAAATTAAACTACATTTGTTATGAACTTTTATTTTGACACTATTGCAAAATAAAATTGTTCTGTATCTATATCTCTGAGAAATTCAAAATCTTCAAACAGGATAGTATAATTAAAGATGATATGTATTTTACCATCGATGTCAATCACGATCACTATGGGTAGTTGGTGATTTAGATGACTTGTATTGATGATAATGAGATATTAAATAATGATGATGATGATAGAAGTATTAAAGAAGATGATTCTTTGATCTATACAAATATATTAAAAGGCGTGCCTAAGGAAGCCGATGTGCCACGTGGCACTCCCCTCAAATTTCTAATGCAAATGCTTTATGTTATTGTGTAACTGTAAGGAATCGAACACGTGACCTTTGAAATGAAAAGTAAGAGCTTAACCATCAATACACTATGGTTTTATTGTCTAATGTTTCAAATACAATATGATAAAGTCTTTAATAATTATACTTAATTAAAAAGACTTAAACAAGTATATACATCTCTAACACTATTATTACGTAACTAACAAGAGATTATTGATGTCATCTTATCTTACCACAATTCTTTTTAAGCTATTATTTTCAAACTCAAACCTTTCAGATTTTTTACTTATCACGTAATGACGTGAATATTTCAATTTCTTAATGGACAAAAAATACGAAAAGTATTTGTTTATTAGAATCGACCAAGGCGTCGCGCGGCCAAAATACTAGTTTGTAATTTAAAAGGTGAAGAGGCTAGTAACGCTGGCATTCATGGTGTAGTGAAGGTTTTCTTTATGGGGTAAAGTTAATCTACAATATTACGTCTACTGGTCAATTTGTTGTTGATTTTCTTGATGTTGAGGATACATTTACTAGTTTTGATATTCGAGGATGAAATTGTTTTAATTTTTATTTTTGAAAAAAAATAATAATGACAAAAAATTGTAAATTTTATCCCACTCGCATATAGGAGAATGATCATCACTCTCCTCCTAAGGTGGCCTAGAAAACTATTTCACGTTAGTTGGGTGGCTCAACAAGTCAAAATTTGATTTGGATGACCTAGCAAAAATAATTTATACTACTAATTGGGTGGCCTAGCAAACTATTTCATATTATTTGGGTGGCTTAACATGTTAAAAATTAATTACTTGGATGGCCTAGCAAAATAATTTATACGATTTGAATGGCCTAACAAACTTTTTGTGGAGAAGTATCTAAGTTATAACTAGGGATGGCAACAGGTCGAATCTGGACCGAATCTTAGTGGATCCAGATCCTAGTCCATATTACTATACTTGGATCCGATCCAACCCGGAACCGCTAGATCTAAAAAAAGTTAGATCCAGTGGATTCGCGGATCCACTGAGGATCCATATAATAATCTTTTTTTACTTGAAAAAAAAATTAAAAACACCTAAAAAATTATTATTATTCTAAAAAGAATTATCAATCACTTTATATTTTACAACATAGAAACAATTATAAGACTATTTTAATTACCATAAAAGTATATATTATCAATTAAGTATACATATGCTAATATATTTCACAAGAGAAACGGATCCACGGGTCAGATCTGGATCTCCAAAATGAGATCCAGATCCAGATCCGTCGTACCATGTATCCAAATTTGACTCGGATCCGCTGGATCCAAAATTTCAAGGCTCCAAATCCTATAAAACGGATTTAGACCTGATCCAAGATCCATTATCATTACCATCCCTAGTTATAACAATTTATTACAATTTTTTTCTAAGAGAACTATCTACTATACATCATATATATGAAAGTGGCTGATGATTCCAACTTTTGGAATGCATAGATTTTTGTTTTTATAATATCACAAATTACCCGCCTTATTATTATTCTAATCTATTTTTTATTCCTATATATCTTCACCTATATGTTGATTGCTAATATTTGACATGTAAAACAAAATTTACACACTTAAGGAATTAGAAGTGGGTCTTAGACAGATGGGTATCCAAATTACAATTATTCTAGGGAGTCTTATAACTTTATTAAAGGCTTGTTCGACAAAAGTAATTGTCATTAAGGCTGGTAATCAGGTCGAGTTCGTGTTTGGGTCGATGATAAATGGGTCAAAAATCCTCAACCCAAACCTAACCAATTTAATAAACAGGTTGAAAAACTCAACCCTGACCCGACCCATTATTTAATAAACGGGTTACCCGTATAACCTGTTTAACCCATTTAACCATAATTATCATTATATTGAAAAACAACTATTTTATTAAAAATCTAAATGGGCAACTTCACTACTGAAAGTATGCATGTATAGAGTTTCTTCTAATAATTATGACCTATTTTAGCGATATTTTACTATTTTTTTAACCAAATATTAGATTTATCAATATATTTTTTCGAGAATTTTCTATATGTTTAAGTTAATAAGGTCAAAGCAGGTCATTTTCAGGTCGGAAATGTCAACCTGAACCTAACCAGTTTAATTAAATGGGTTAATCGATCAATACAGAAATACATAATGACTTGTATTCTACTTTCAAAAGCAATCCTAAAAAATATGTCTAAGTTTATCTTAAAAGTTTTTCAAATGCTATTCTAACCATGCATGAAAAATTACCTTAAAAAGTTACTTCTCCGAACATATTTTACTCTTATTAGTTTCAGAGTTGTTGATGATGGCGTACAAAGGGACCTATAACACAGGGTCCTCATTTAAGAGGGTATCGAAATTAGTTTGTTATTACGTTGTCCTAATTTTCATATTCTAATTAAGTACTAACGGGCTTTGTGATTTGTGAAGATTGATAATAATATAAGTATTTATATAATATGATTTTATGTATGAAAGTTATGCATAATAATTCTATATTCTAAGACTAATTTTAGTAATTAGCATAAATTCCTAATATGTTTTAAAACGACACTCGCCTGCTTAATTTAACTCTAACTTGATCAGAACTTCAAAAGTTGTTACCCAACATGACAAAAAATAAATAGATTTGTTCCGTCAAACTACAGAAAAATCATAAATCTTACAAGAACCAAGAAGTTTTATCTTTATCGACTAACATGCAACAAGGTGTATACTGCATTACTGTTGTGTGCTAGAGGACTATACAAATTACAATTATTCAAAATTGTTAAGGTGGTCCATGCAAATCATTAAGCACAAAGATGTTGTATGGGACCATATGTTTTCGGATTAGTTAGCACTAACTCTATCTAGTAAGCTGACTCATTCCTAGTTATCTAGATACACAGTCTTTGTTTGGACCACTTCATGCTTACTTAAGCCTGCAAAGCTTATCTATTGTTTTTTTTATTTTTGTTCCTTTTCGTGACGTGAAGCTTATCTATATATCTATGCCTCTGTGCTGCAAATAAATTGTTAATAATAGTTGAAAAGTGGTTGCTTGATCTTGTTAAGTTGTTATGATGTACTTTAGCAATTGGCAAAACTTGTGGCCAGCAAATTAAAGTACTTAAATTTACTAATTTGTAACTAGCCTTATGGTGACTCCTCGTATATTTGGTGATATATCATTAACTAGTAATAGTAATTTGTTAGGACTCTTATTCCTATTATATTATAGATAGATATTTATTATGCGTAGTTTGCATAACATTAGGACTCCGTCCTCTAGATTGTATAAATACTTTTGATGATGAATGAGAACAGAACACAACTTGAGTAAATCTTATCATGATATCAAGAGCCAAAGAACAAGAACCTAAAACCTAGATTTTTTTTCGAAAATCAGAAAAAAAAAAAAAAAAAAAAACCCAAAATTCGACAATCTGACCCCAGCAAACTGAATTCCATACCCCAAAATTTTTCACCATACATCTTCTTCGCAACAAGAGCATGGTGATGATTGACCGACCAATGTTAACAAAATTCATTGCAAATTCAAAACCAATCGCGACTGCCCAGGTCGCATTAATCCACAAAAACCGAATACGTGCAGAATCCATGCCGCTTGATCAAGACGAATCCCGCGCCGATAAATTTGTAACCGTTGATTTGGAACAATACAACGTGGAGTTGAAGGGGATGCTGAAAGTAGTAGCCTGTCCGCCATCGACGAGTTTTTTAAGCTCTTCAACTGTTCTTCAATCCTATAAAAACAAAAATTCAATGGAGTTTAGTTTCAATTTTATGCGAAACAAGAGATTTCGAAACAATGTAGCTAAAACCGAAAACGATACGATACCTTAAAGTTTCGACGTCATCGTTATGCATTCTGCCATTGGCGAAAGCAAAGAAGATCGCAGAAATTGCACAGATGAAGAAGTTGCAGGACATTAAAGAGGAGAGAGAAAGTGCTAAAAGTTTCCCAAAGGACATAACAGCGTCCTACCCACTTAAGCGGCCAAATACTTTTGCTTTCTTGAATTTTTGTACCATACATAAAGCCATGGGTCTTTGTCCCTCCAACAGGTCGACATGTGGCAAACCGCAGCCCCAAGATCCTGATGTCACGGGTCTTGTGGGGATTACACTAGAACAATGGCAGACTTTGTTAAATTTATTAAATCTCCGTCCACCTACAAATAGGCTCACCGGTGAATTCTTATGGATTTTGGATACCGGTGCCACTCATCATGTCACCGGCACGTTTTCTCACTTGTGTGCGCCCCGAAGAATTAATGGTTGTCCAGTTGTAGTGCCCGATGGTAGTACTACAGATGCTACACATGAGGGAGATGTGATTCTCCCTGGAAACTTGAAAATTACAAATGTTCTATTTGTGCCTAATCTTGATTGTAACTTGATTTCTATTCCACAATTGTTGGATTCTGCAAATTGTATTGTCCAATTCACTAAAATATTATGTGTCTTACAGGATCGCAAAACGAGGACGTTGATTGGAGCGAGTGAACGACAAGATGGACTTTTCTTTTTCCGAGGCGTTCCAAAGGTAAATATCATGGTTGTTGATGGCATGGCATCGATGGATATCTGGCATAAGCGTTTGGGTCATCCTTCGGAGAAAGTTTTACGACATTTACCTTGTGTGAGTCCCTCTACTATTCGGTTTTGCAATAAAGATGGATGTGATGTACGTTTTCCGTGCCCATCATAGAACTAGTTTTTCAAGGAGTGATAGTAGAGCTAGTAGGATTTTTGAATTAATACACTGTGATTTATGGGGGCCATATAGAACTAAGTCTGCCTGTGGTGCTTCATATTTTTTAACAATCGTTGATGATTTTTCCCGGACTATTTGGACTTATTTATTATATAATAAATTGGAGGTTGAAATTATGTTTCTGCATTTTGTGGCATTGGTGGAAAGACAATTTAATCAGACAATTAAACGTGTTAGGAGTGATAATGGCACTGAGTTTAATTGTTTACGCCCCTATTTTGTGAAACAAGGAATAATCTTTGAAACTTCATGTGTTAAAACCCCACAACAGAATGGAAGGGTCGAACGGAAACATGGACATATATTAAATGTCGCACGTGCATTGCGATTTCAGGCTAATCTACCTTTGAAGTTTTCGGGGGATTGTGTTCAGGCAGCCTGTCATTTAATAAATCGAACCCAAAACCCCCTATGAGTGTTTGTTTGGCAAGCCCCCTAAAATGACAAATATTCAGATTTTTGGTTGTTTGTGCTATGCCTATAATATTTATCATGGGGGTGATAAGTTTGCTAGTAGGAGCCGTCGTTGTATTTTTGTTGGTTATTCTTATACTCAGAAAGGATGGAAACTATATGACTTAGACACCAAACAATATTTTGTTTCCCGTGATGTGAAGTTTCTTGAAAATAAATTTCCTTTCGATGTGTCTGAACCTGTGAATGAGTTGGTTGTGGAGGGACAGACATGAATGGATGAATTTTTTGATGAGGAATTGCCTATGCCTGTTATTGAAGTTCCCGTTGATGTTGAAGGGGGACTTGGACCAAAAGATGATGTGGAGGTGGCGCCGGCTGAGGAGGCCGAGCCACGTGACGAGGTGGTGCCGGCTATGGAGGCCGAGCCACGTGCGCCGGAGGTTGGTGCACCGAACCCTGTAGACGTGGCCAGGGATGTTGGCACGCAGGGAGGGAGTAGGGAGGATGATGGAGCACATTTGGGCCGAGGAAAACGCACCAAATTCTCAAATAAAAAGTTGCAGGATTATGTGACTTATACTGTAGTGAAAAAGAAAAGTTCATCGACTCAGGCACCCGTTTCAGCATCGTCCTCAGGTACTCCCTATCCTATTACACATTATGTTAGTTGTGAAAAGTTTTCTGATAAACATCGCAGATTTCTAGCAGCCATAACTGCAGGGCACCCTCCAAAGTCATTTAAAGAAGCTATGAAGCATAAAAGGTGGCGTGAAGCCATGGGAGCTGAGATAAAAGCTCTGGAGGATCAAGGCACATGGGAATTGCAACCTCTTCCTCCCGGTAAGAAGGCCTTGGGGAGTAAGTGGGTGTATACAGAAAGATATGATGAGCAGGGAAAATTACAGCGGTTGAAGGCCAGATTGGTTATATTTGGTCATCATCAGGTGGAAGGAATTGATTATAATGAAACTTTTGCCCCTGTAGCAAAAATGACAACGGTTCGTACTTTCCTAGCTATTGCAGCTGTGAAAAAATGGGATATTCATCATATGGATGTCCATAATGCGTTTTTACATGGTGATTTGGAGGAAGAAATGTATATGAAAATTCCTCCTGGGTTTCAGGGAGGAAATACTAATCTGGTGTGTAGAATGAAAAAATCGGTGTATGGTTTGAAACAGGCACCTAGGTGTTGGTTTGCAAAATTGGCCACTGCCTTGAAAGCCTATGGGTTTAAGCAATCTTATTCTGACTATTCCTTGTTTATTTTGACCAGGAAAAATATCCAGCTGAACGTTCTTATATATGTGGATGATATGATTATTGCAGGGAATGATCAGGAAGCTTTACTGAACTTCAAATCTTACCTTGGAAAATGTTTTAAAATGAAGGATTCAGGTGCTTTGAAATATTTCCTAGGCCTTGAAATTGCCAGGGGGCCGCAGGAAATTTTTATGAGTCAACGAAAATATGCCTTGGATATCATATCTGAGGTCGGCTTATTGGGTGCCAAGCCAGCTGAGTTTCCTATGGAACAACACCATCAGCTCGCTTTGGCTGATGGTCCTTTGTTTGATGATGCAGAGAAATATCGCAGATTGATGGGCAGGTTGATTTACCTTGCTGTTACTAGACCTGATCTAGCATATTCTGTTCATATTTTGTCACAGTTTTATGCACGCTCCTAAAGTTGTTCATTGGGAGGCCGCTTTGAGAGTGGTTAGATATTTGAAGAAAAATCCAGGACAGAGAATATTATTTCGTTCTGATAGTGATCTCCGCCTTGAGGGGTGGTGTGATTCTGATTGGGCTAGTTGTCCTATTACTCGGAGATCCCTGAGTGGGTGGTTTGTATTGTTGGGATATTCTCCTGTTTCCTGGAAGACTAAGAAGCAGCCTACGGTGTCTCGATCGTCTGCAGAGGCAGAATATCGTTCTATGGCAACTATAGTTTGTGAATTAAAGTGGTTAAAGCAGCTACTAGGTGACCTTGGAGTTCAGCATCCTGCAGGGATGAGATTATATTGTGATAGTCAATCTGCGTTATATATTGCCAAGAATCCGGTGTTTCATGAACGTACTAAACATATTGAGGCTGACTGTCATTTTGTTCGTGATGCTGTGACCGAAGGATTAGTGAGTCCGTCATATGTTCCTACTAAGTTTCAATTGGCAGATATTTTTACTAAAGCACTTGGTAGGACTCAATTTGAATTTTTGTTGTCTAAGTTGGGTGTTCGCAATTTAATTTGCACGCTCCAACTTGAGGGAGGGTGTTAGGACTCTTATTCCTATTATATTATAGATAGATATTTATTATGCGTAGTTTGCATAACATCAGGACTCCGTCCTCTAGATTGTATAAATACTTTTGATGATGAATGAGAACAGAACACAACTGGACTAAATCTTATCATAATTTTTTATATGATCTAATAATGGGATCTACATCCAGCAAAAATTACTAAAAGAACCTAAACATACAACAACACTCAACAACCATCTATCTCTCTTAAAGACCACTGCCCCCTCCCATCACTGTTCATCATCGCATCCCTCACCATTGCAGCACCACCTCTTACCACTGTTCCCCTTCTTTCTTGTCTTTGTCCACCACCATTAGAGGTAAAAATTGAGGTTTGAAAGGTCAAATTCAACCATGAAAAGAGGTTCTAAAAATCTAGAGGTTTCATGGTTGAATTTGACCATCTAAAGCCATAAAAAAAGGTATTCATCCATTCTTACTCTCGATTTTTTGTTTTTTTTTGAATTTTTAGGATTATGGATTGTGAAGTAGTGTTGGTGGATTTTTGGGTGGGTGGTGGTGGCTTACATGATGGTTTATGTGGCTAAGGTGGTGCTATGGTAATTTTCGTGCATGGGTTGGTTGTTTCGATGGATAGGGCGGCGGTTAAGGTAGCGGATATGTGGTGTTGGGGGGAGGTGGCCTGGTGTTAGTGGCTAGGGGCAGTAGGTCGGTGGTTGGTGTGGTTGTTTAGTGGTTGGGTAGTGGTTCTAGTGGTTGAGGTGGTGGTTTAGTGGTGGTCAATCATTGGTCAAAGTAACTATGAAGTAGAGGAGGGAAAGGGTAAGTGAAACCTTGTGAGAGTGTGGGTAATGGAAGTAGATGAGTTTGGGGGAAAATGGAGGGTAAAGGTAATGATTAAAATGTGTTAACACACATTAAGTAAGGGAATCAACCTATTTGATTCTCTTACCCTTTCATAAAAACCCCAAACCAAACGCCCCCTGAGAGTGAAAATATTAAACAGTAGTTAAGCATTGATATATAACACTAATTAAGGATGCATTCTCTTCACCTTAAAGAATACAAAGCGTCTTGTGTGAGACGCGTCTAAGTCATTTAGAATGACTGAGACGAGGTCCTGGGTCCTGTGATTAGTTAATGGACATAAGAATATCAGTATGGGAATGAACTATCAGTTTATGTGTTTAAACTGAAATATGTTGTGGGTTTAACTGATAGATTTCCGAGTTAAACTGATACATGTATGGCTTAAATAGATACCCGTCTCAGTCATGTCTTGGACTCCAATGGAGCGCAATCGAAGGAAAAGAAAATGGGTTCCCCTGATTCAGCTTTGACTAGCCAGCCGCGGAGTGGTCTCGATCTCCATGCAATGTGTCAAGGTGGCGCTTTAGGTGTGCATAGATGACCATGCACTCTGCATCGTCAGTCTACGGAAAGCTACTCTTCTTACTTATTTAATTTAAGCCTGAGACTATCTCGCACAAGACTTTTCGTAAAAATAAGTTTTGAGTCTAATAAGTTTTGATCAAATCAGTTAAGTTCAGATAATTTCATATTAGTTGTAACACCTTATAATATAAAGAATAAATATCAATAAGTTTCAATAAGTTTATATAAGTTCGGATTAGTTAACAAGAATTTATGTGAAGAAAATGCACCCTTATAACTTATGATTTTGTAATAGATTCCGAACTAATATAATTTTAGATAATATAATTCAATAATGATAATAAAAAAACTAGTGGTCGACCATCAAATTAATTACTTGATTGGCGCAATAGTAATGCCGCTTTATTATGGGAATCACGAGTCACGCAAGACCAGTCAGTATGCATTTTCCAAGCCTCAACAAAATAGGAACTAAGTGTGCAATTACGTAAGATTTTTTTATAAAAAATATATAGAATAATAGTCCTACAAAAGAAACGGTCCTCAAAAAAATAAAGAAAGCAAAGGTCCGTATTTCTGGCTATTTCAAAATATGAAAACAATTCCCTCAAAAAAAAAAACAATTACGTAGGACTGTAAGATAATTAAGAAGTAAATTAGTGCTGGACCACCAATTAGTATAGCTGACTACCGTTCTTTTTTCTCAGTTGCTAATGGTATTATATGATTATATCATGCATGCATTACTGAACTACTGAGTAGAGACGAAGCTTATGCTTATTAAGTCATTACATAAATTTAAGAATTAGTGGTAACCCACCCAATTAGTGATTGAATAGTTTGCTCTCTTGACTCTTTTGTTCATACGTGAAGACAGGACAGCCGATTTGATCATAATTCATATGCATATATAGTTAGTATTGAGTTGCTAAAAATCAAATAAACTCCTAAAACTGTGTAGTGGTCAAAGTTTAAGATGTACTGTAATCAAATTAACCTCTCAATGAACTGTGTCCGTTATGGGATTATCAAAAGATTGAAATGTAAATATAACTAGGATTTATCTAACCAATGCCACAAGGCATAGGTTAATAATTTCAAGATTTCATTAAAAAAAAATACAACAAGATTCTATTTGGTGATAATAAATAATGATGGATACTTAGATAGAGATAATCATGTGCAGGTAAGATATTTTAGTTTAGTTGGATTTTGAAATAGAAAGTTTTTGTATAATGATATCTTATATAGGATTTTTGATACTTTTAACCTATGTCTTCTGGTATAGTTTTTATGAAGAAGTGTCGAAGATACCCAAAGACGGGTCTTTCACTTGCCTTGTTGCCCGTTATCATAAATAAATATATACATACTTCCTCCGTTTTTTAATAAGTGACACATTTTCCTTTTAGGAAAATGTCACAATAAGTGACACATAGCTTAAAGTAGTAAAGGATACTTCTTATTTATTACATCTTTGCCATCATTTAGTTGTTTCACCTACCTACTTTATCCAATACTCAAATTTCATTGGTTAAACAAGTGATCCCAACTTTCTCTCTCTAGACTCCTTGGTATTCCCTCACTTTCTCTTTGTGTCACTTATTAAAAAACGGAGGAAGTATATATATATATATATATATATATATATATATATATATATATATATATATATATATATATATATATATATACTACATTTGTTTAGAAATAGTTGCACCATTTGTACAGTGTTGGGGATCCTTCTTGCAAGAGGCAAGGATAATTTTTAAAGGTAAGAAGAATTCCTTGCAAGGAGGGGGACAAATTGGGGATCCTTCTTGCAAGAGGTGAAAATCGAACTCCTTTCACAGGGGTGAAAGGAGGACCTTCCAACCATTAGGCCAACCTTGATCCTCTGCCCGTTATCATATAAGCTTGTGTCGTAGTTGTGTGTGTTTTTCTTATTTTTATATTTGATTTCCCGACACCGTATTTTGATTTTTCGAATATCTAGTGTTACTGCATTTACAACATGTCTTGTGTAAGACCACCCGACGCGCTTGTGTCCGTCAGACCACTGACTTCAGCATGATGTCAGGCAAACTGCCACATGCGTTTGATTCTGGTCTAGCACCGCGATCTAATTAAATTATAAAAAACGTTAACTAATTGTAAAAAAAAGTGCACCTATTTTCACAAAATAACTTTTAATAAACAAATGTTAATTAATAAATAATTAAAAATCTATAACAATTAACCAAAAAACCATAATTATCAACGTAAAGCTATATTAGGGGATTGGTTTTGTTCATAGCACCTCAAACCACTTCATTTTAATACACGTGTTTTTACCATCTAATTGTAATGCTTATCCCATGATTTTGTCATGTAACATAAACCTAATAAGTTGATGTTAAGGCCCCTAAAATAAAGTTGATGTAAAGTCCCCTAACAAAGTTGATGTAAAGTAGAGATGGCCAACAGTACTGCGGGCCAATCCAGCCCATCCCACCTCGTGGGTCGTGTGGGTTGAGCCTGCAAAAGCCCGGTCCAGCCCGCCTCGAACCGTGAAATTGGTGGGTGGATCATGGGCCGGATTTTTTGAGCCCAACCCACGAAAGCCCGCTACTAAAACCGCCCACCCCGGTCCACGAATCTGGTCCAGCCCGGCCCATGAACCGGACCAGCCCAGCCCAAGTAATTATTCAACCAAATTATGTATATTTTAATCAAATTGTATATATTTGAATCAAATTGCATATATTATAATTCAATCAAATTCAAAAATGATGAAATATTCATTAATATTAATAATTATATATATTTTAATTAGTTTTAAAGGTTTTATGTAACAATAATGAATAATTTCAATGATTCAATAATTTTGAAAAAAAAAATTCCCATGCCGGATCGCCACCCGGTCCAGTCCGTTAGGCCCATAAACCGCTAGAATCGCTCCCCGAACCATGAAAACCTAACAGACCGGTGTGGGCCAAGATTTTTCAGCCCGTGGACCAGCCCGACCAAACCGTGAATTTCACGGTCCGATCATGGGCCATGAAATCTCAGCCCAGCCCGCTAGGGCCCACGGACTGGCCCGCCCAGCCCGCACTAGTGGCCATCTCTAATGTAAAGTGGAACCAGGTCCAAGTGGTTCGTACTCCATGCAATTGGATGTTAGAATATATATCAAGTAATAGTAGCTAACTAGTTGGCTTGGACTACGGAGGTAATTGAAATTTAGGTTAATGTGTAAGAATATAATTGATGTAATTAAATGGTTTTGTAGTGGTAACTACGGGGGTAATAAAAATTTGAAGAGCTTTTGTTTTTAAATATAAGAGTAGTGAAAGGTGGAACACACTATTATTAGCATTAGCTTATGAGTATTATATATACATTTGTATTTAATTGTTTTAAAAATAGAAATAATATATTATCTTTAAATATATATTTTTCTTCACAAGGATCAACATGAAATTGTAGAGTAGTTGGCTAGTACATTTATAACTTAAATAAGAGGTCATGGGTTGAAGTCTTACATATATTTTTATTGTTTAATATGTTTCATTTGATTGTGTGGGGGGGGGAGGGAGAGTTCATGTGGCAACATGACATGTTTTTGCCTTGGGTATATGTGTGTATATATATATATATAGAGGCAGGATCACATGAGAATGCTTCTTACATGAGAAATGAGAATGAATTTCAACCACACGATTGGATTAGAGTTACAACACTTGTTCATTAGAGTTATACCCTCGAAAAAACTTCGAGCCCAAAAAAAAAAATCAAAAATTGTTTTTTCTAATTTTTTTTTGGAGTTACATCACTTTTTCTTTAGAGTTACATCACTTGTTCATTAGAGTTATAGCTCGTAAAGTACATTCTCATTTCTCATGTAAGTATGCATTCTCATATGAACTCACTTCTATATATATATATATATATATATATGATTTTATGTAAGGAAACAATTTTTTTAAAGGTTAAGATTCCCTTGTACGCGGGGGGAATTTGGGGATCCCACTTTACAAGGGGTAAGAATCAAACCCCTGTCATAGGGGTGGAAGGAGGGCCTCCGGTCCTCCAACCAACTAGCTAGGTCAACCTTGATTCTTTGTAAGGAAACAATGTAGTGAAAGTGAATCTAACTAAATTATGACCATATATACTGTATATTATTGGTTTTACATGACTATCGATCAATTATATTTACATCAAAACAATAATAATATGTATAATAATTAATAAGGAAAAATTATCAATAACTACTTTTTATATAAACTTTTATCTAATATACCGTTTGTAAAACAATTCTTAAATACATACCTTTTAACTACCAAAACCTAATATATCACTATCACATGACGAATTTCATTCGAAGATGTGTTTGGTGGGGCCCACTAACTGACCTAATTACCTTTATATCTTTTTTATTAAGCCCTATGATTTCCCTCCATTTATCCTTCCTCTGATTTTCTTCATTCCCCTTCATTTCACTTCATTAAAAACAAACTCTAAATACATGAACAAGATGTATTATTTATCTTGCCATGAACTTAGTCCTTTTCTTTTGCAAAGAGTTCCATAATTGCATATTTTGCTCTCTACTTTAGTCTTTGGAGGAAGAAGATGTATCTCTTTTACATAGCAAAAGGAAAAACAATTGAAACCAATTTTAGGATATAATTGAGGAATTAAAGAGCGAGTTGTTGGAAAGAAAAATAAAAAATAGAAAAAATCCCAAATTATAAACCCTAATTGCTAAAATGAATGAAACTTGTCTTTGAAATGATTGCTAAACTCAGAGTAGCCTATAAGTGGCCTAATCAACTTAGTATAAGTTTTTCTAATTTACTTTTAGAGAATTGACAGAATTTTTGATTCTGGGATCATTTGATAAAAATGGGAAGAAGAAAGTTGTTTTTGATGATATTGAGTTGATTAACAGAAAGCAAGGAGAAAAAGAATCAAAAGTCAATTAGTGGGGCCCACTAAAAGAATCTTTAATTTGGATGGATTTCGTCAAGTGGTAGTGATTTATTTGGTTT
>CANSZD010000708.1:0-102045 GCA_947648045.1 Beta corolliflora
GACTTAGTATAATGCCTATATTTTTGTATGATGATCATCACTATTTTGAAATAAAAATAATGTCCAGGAACCACCGTCATTTAGGGAAATTAACTATACTTCAATTTGTCAATTTTTGGTCATCACCGATCTTTTAGGACATGTCACAAATAGGTTTGGTATTATGTCCCAAATTATGATTGTTCTCCAAAACTAAAACTAATCTCTCAAAACAAATGATCCAATAGACCCCCCCGTTTGAATAGTAAGTTAACTTAAATTTCGTTTCCAAACTCTTGACCTTTGTTTTCACAAGTTACGATCCAAACTATAATATTATCAAACCCCCCTTCTTATTTTGTCGAGGATTTAGTTTAGGTACGAATGAAACCCTTAGACCGTTAATTACATAAATGTTAAGATACGAGAAATCACATTAACGTGTTTTAAAATGATTTCAGACAGGTGTCAATTTCTTGGAAAAAAAATCATACAGAGAAATGATAAAAATGACCATGAATTAGTAACGTGACTATACTTGCATGGATCAAACCCATCCACCTTACTATTTTAAAAATAGTGTCTAAGAAACACCATTAGTATATTTTAGGCATGAGTTGTACTTGTTTTGGTCAATTTTTAGATATGACTAGAATCCTTTAGGACATTGCCCAAAGGGATTTAGGAGATGTGTCCATAAAAAAAAAATATGACTTTAAGAATCCTTGTATTAGAATGATGACTTAATTTACACTCGTTCAAACACTTGAGCCGTGATGTAGTATTATTTAGGTTAACAATATAAACAAGGAGTAACCTAACTTATTTATTTATATGATAAAAATATAATCTTTTCGAATACTTCAAAGCCAAAATAGAGATATGTAACAGTTATCATTGCATGTTATAGTCCTCTCATGTATTTGCGTTTAAAGGAGCCAATAATCAGGTTTCAGGACATGTCCTAAAACCCGTTTGGGTCATGTCCTAAAAGTCGATTGTTCGAAACCAAAACTACGCAACAGAGCTGGAAGATTCCCAAAAATTGACCAATAGAAGTAATCCTATTTGTGCTTTATACATTAGAGCATAAAGACTTTCCATCTTCTCATCAACAAATTTTTGTCATCGTTATGTAAGCCGCACTCAATGGACAGCTTCCCCAATATGACACGCCATCTAGAAGCATATCTTACTACTTAAACAATCATCTCTCGCTCTTTTATTAAGCCTCTTGCTTTAAGCATATGAGTCCACAACTATGGAGGTTGCACCTCCCCATGTACTAAAGTACTTGGAGTCTTTTAGGACATGGCCAATCTTTGACATGGTCAATATTTAAGGGCATGACCTAAGCAGTGTTTAAGACATGTCCTTATACATGATTGTTTGAGAAACTAAACCAATTTCAAATGATCCCAAGAGATCTTTGTCAGTAGAATAATGACTTCATTTAAACTTGTTCAAACTATTGGACCCCTTTTTTCACAAAACAATTTCAACTGTAAATTATCCAATATGCAAAGAATTATGATAGATTTTTTTATCAAATACCCTTCTTATTTTGTCGATTTAGTTTAGGTACCAATGAAACCCTTAGACCTTTAATTTATATACGTTAAGATACGAGAAATCACATTAACGTGTTTAAAAATGATTTGTATTGTTACAGGTCAATTTCTCGGGAAAAATTATTAAGAGAAATGATAAAAATGACTCACGAATTAGTAACGTGGCTATACTTTGTATGGATCAAACCCATCCACCCACTATTTTAAAAAGTAGTGTCTATAGAAACACCATTAGTATATTTTAGGCATGAATTGTACTTGTATTGGCACAATTTTTTAGATATGATCAACTGCTAGGACATTACCCAAATAGATTTAAGACATGTCCTATAAAAAAAATATGATCTTAAGAACGCTTGTATTAGAATGATGACTTAATTTACACTCGTTCAAACACTTGGAGCCGTGATTTAGTGTTATTTAAATTTTTTTATCAAACCCCCTTTCTTATTTTGTCGAGGATTTAGTTTAGGTACGAATGAAGCCCTTAGTTCATTATTGTATACGTTAAGATACGAGGAATCATATTAATGTGTTTTAAGGATCATTTGTATTGTTATTTCCCAATTTTGGGAAGAATTAAGAGGATGATAAAAATGACCCGTGTTTTTAGAAATAATTTTAATCATCCTTTGGACGTTGTGTTGCAAGTTTGATCATCTTTCATGTAGTGTTACAAGTTTGATCATCTTTTGAAGGTCAGGTTGCATGCTTTACATATATAGTGGTGTATTAGTAGTGAACTAGTGATTATTTATGAAAGTCAATAACTTTTATTTTTGTAGTGATTGTTAGTTATAAATATTCTTATACCTCATTTGATTACTCGTTACACAAAAAGTAATACCTTGATACAATTTGATTCATTCACCAGGATTATTATTGTTGTTATTATTGATTGTTATAATTTTAGGACATGTCCTAAGTATGTTTGGATAATGATGTAATTTATGCTTGTCCAAACTCTTGGAGCATTTCTTTACAAAATATGGTCCAACCGCAAATTGATCAATATGCTAAAAAACTAGAAAATTCAAATACGACTACGTGATGCTTAAAAAGATCTCTTTCTCGAATGATAATTCACTTTTGTATGATGAAACCCTTAGACCATTATTTTGTATACGATAAGATACGAGGAACCATATGGTATACAAATTAATGGTCAAAACGTTTCATCTGTAACAAAAGGGAATTGTAGGTTTATTCATAAATATGTCTTAATGAACTTTCCTAGTTCTTTCATATTTTCGTGAAGCACGTTTTAAAGAATTTGAACGAGTGTAAATTAATTTGTTATTTAAAGATTGGGGTCTTTCGGGATCATTTTTTTTTATAGAGATCTGTTAAGTTTCCGAACATGTTTTAGGACATATCCTTAACTGGTTAGGACATGTCTTAAAAAAGATTAATAATGCCTAAAAATTCACTAATTGAAGTACAATTAATTCATAGAAGACACTAATGATGCTTCTTGTACATTATTTTTGTCAAAATAGTAGTAAATGACTTTCATCCATACAAAATATAGCCACCATACTAAGACAAAGTTCGTTTTGACCCATTCGTCTTAATAGTTTTTGCAAAAATTGTCTAATGAAATAATTAATAGACTAAGGGTTTCATCTATGCCAAAGTGTATCATCATCATACCAAAGAAGGCTTATTAAAAATTATGTCCTTATAAACTTGTCTAGTTCTTTCACATATTTCAAATCACATTTGGACCGTATTTTGTGAAAAAGGGACAAAGAGTTTGAATGAATGAAAATTTAGTCATTATTTCTAAGATAGAGGTATCTCACGATCACTATTTATATGAGATTGGTGGAGTTTGTAAACATTCATGTTTTAGGACATGTCCAAATCGTGCTTGAGTCATTGTCCCAAAAGATCGGCCATGCCGGAAAATTGACCAATTGAAGTGAAATTTAGAAGTTTTGTAGGGATATACTGTGGTATTAGAGCATTTTGTGGGATATACCTCACTAATTTTTTTTTGGGGATATACCAACCTAAATTTAAGTTTTGGTAAAAGGTACCAAAAACGCTATTTATGGCGAGAAAGTCAAATTTATGGTCTTTTAACTTGCTTAATTACTCTTTGTATAGTGCGTGATATTTCGTAGCTTCTATTACATTCATTTCCCTCCAACTTCCTCACTTTGTTACTTTGTGGCTCACTCCGAGTTCCTACCAAGAGACCGTTATTTATAGTTACCCCTGCACTTTTTTAAAAAAAAATGTAAGATGAAGGGAACTTACTTGAGGGGGAATAAGGGGAAATCATGTATAAGGACATGTCTTAACCTTCTTAGGTCATGCCCTTAAAGATTGACCATGTCTAAAAGATTGACGATGTCCTAAAAGACTCTAATTAAGTACTAGTACATGGGGAGGTGCAACCTCCATAGTTGTGGACTCATATGTAAGCAAGAGGCTTAGCGGAAGAACGAGAATGTTTTGTTTTAAGTAGTAGATATGCTTCTAGATGGCCATGTCATATCGAGGTTTTAATTCGGTTAGTGAAGCGTATAATGATGACAATCGACGATCGAGAAGATGGAGCGTCTTTATGCTCTAATGTATAAAGCATACATAGTTACTTATATTCGTCAATTTTTGAGCATTGACCAAACTTTTAGGACATGACCCAAATAGGTTTAGGGCATGTCCTAAAAACTTGATTGTTCGAAACTAAACCGTGACGCGAATAGTGTGCGGAAGACTCTCATAGCATGCAAAGGTAACTCTTACACATCTCTATTTTGGCTTCGAATATTCGATAAAGATTATATTTTTATCATATAAATAAATAAGTTAGGTTACTCCCGATTTATATTGTTGACCTAAATAATACTAAATCACGACTCCAAGTGTTTGAACGAGTGTAAATTAAGTCATCATTCTAATACAAGGGTTCTTAAGATCATATTTTTTTATAGGACATGTCCTAAATCTATTTGGGTAATGTCCTATAAAGATTGGTCATATCTAAAAATTGACCAATACAAGCAAAATTCATGCCTAAAATATACTAATGGTATTTCTTAGACACTAATTTTTTAAAATCGTGAGTGGATGGGTTTGATCATACAAAGTATAGCCACGTTACTAATTCGTGGGTCATTTTATCATGTTTCTTAATAATTTTTCCCGAAATTGACCTATAACAATACAAATCATTTTTAAAACATGTTAATGTGATTTTTCGTATCTTAACGTATATAAATTAGCGGTCTAAGGGTTTAATTCGTACCAAATGAATCCTCGTCACATTAAGAAGGGAAAAATCTATCTCAATATACATTTCTTGTTCTTTCGGATCCTGTCAATTTAGACTTGTACCATATTTTATAAAGAAAGAACCCAAGTGCTTGAAAGAGTGTAAATTAAGTCAATATTCTAATACAAGGGTCACTTTGGATCATTTTTCGTAGGAGATTGGTTTAATTTTCAAACAATAATGTTTAAGGGCATGTCCTAGGCCTGCTTGAGTGATGTCCTAAAAGATTGACCATGTCTAAAAATTGACCAATACAAGTATAATTCATGCCTAAAAATACTAAAGGTGTTTCTCGGACACTATTTTTGAAACAATCATGTATGGTAGTGGGTTTTATCCATAATAGTAGTTACATAGTGGTTAAATAAGTTTCATTCATACAAAATATAGCCACGATGTTACTAATACGTCTTAATAATTCTTCTTGAAATTGGCAATAACAAGGGTCTTAGTAACGTGGCTATATTTTGTATGAATCCCACTATTTTGAAAAGATAGTGTACAAGATACACCATTAGTGTATTTTAAGCATGAAATTGTACTTGTATTGGTCAATTTTAGACATGACCAATCTTTTTGGACATGATCAAACAAGTTTAGGACATGTCCTTAAACATAATTGTTTGAAAAGTAAATTAATCTCCTATAAAACCGATCCAAAAAGACCCTTGTATTAATAGAATAATGACTTAATTTACACTCATTTTTACACTTGGACCATTTCTTCACAAAATACGATACAACCATAAACCGACCAATAGCGAAATAATTAGAAAAGTCAATTGAGACAAATTTTTGAATAAACCTCCTATTACTTTAAAATAAATAATGTCCAATAAACACCATTACTATCTTTGAAGAATGAATTGTACTTCAATTTGTCAATATTTGGGCATGACCAATCTCTTAGAAAATGATGATTCACTTTGAGACCGGATAAAACTTTACCCTTAAACCAAAATTTGTATAAGATAAGAAACGAGAAATCATATTAGTGTATTTTAAGAATGACTTGTATTGCTATTGGTCAATTTCAAGAATATTTATTAAGATGTGTAATCAAAATGAGCCTTGTCTTTGTAGCATTGCTATATTTTTGTGTGAATGAAAGTCATACAAACACTATTTTGAATAAAATAATGTCCAAGAAACACCATTAGTACTTGTCTTTTAGGAATAGTATTGAAGTTCAATCGGTCAATTTTTGACTTGACCAATCTTTCGAGACATGTCCAAAGCACGTTTAGGGACGTGTCCTAAAACATGAATGTTTGAAAATTCCACTAATATCTTATACATAATGATCCCAAGAGACCCATGTATTAGAATAATGATGTAATTTACGCTTATTAAAACTTTTGGAGCACTGCTTTACAAAATATGTTTCAGCTGCAAATTGACCAATATGCGAAAGAACTAGAAAAATCAACTAAGACACAAATGCTAAAAAAGACCTCTTTCTGAGAACGATGATCAACTTTTATATAATGAAACCCTTAGAACATCATATTGTATACGATAAGGTATGAGGAACCAAATTAATATATTTTAGGAACGATTCATATTGTTATTGGCCAATTACAAGAAGAATTAATGACCCTTGTCTTACTAACATGGTTATATTTTGTATAAATTAAACCCACCTAACCACTATTTTGAATAATATAATGTCAAAGAAACACCATTAGTGTCTTTTAGAAATAAATTATACTTCGGTTGGTCAATTTTCGGGAATGGCCAAGATTTTAGGACATGACTCAAGCACGTTTAGGATATGTCCTAAAACATGAATGTTTGAAGACTCCACCAATATCTCATAAATAATGATCCCAAGAGACTCATGTATTAGAATAATGATGTAAAATTACGCTCATTCAAACTCTTTGAGCATTTTTTACAAAATAAGGTGCAACTGTAAATTGACCAATATGCAAAACAACTAGAAAATCAATTAAGACACATATATTAAAAAAGACCTCCTTATTTGGACTATTCACTTTTGTATGATGAAACCCTTATACCACTGTTTTTTACTACATGATAAGGTACAAGGAATCACAACATTAATGTATTTAGGAACGATTTTGTATTGTTATTGGCCAATTCCAAGAGGAATTATTAAGACGTATGATCAAAATGATCATAGTCTTAGTAACGTGACTACGTACATTTTGTGTGGATGAAACTCATCTATCCATTGTTATGAATAATATAATATCCAAGAAACACCATTAGTGTCTTTTAGGAATGAATTGTACTTCTATTGGCCTTTTTTTGGACACAACCAATCTTTTAGGACATGGCCCAACTTGGTTAAGGACATTTCCTAAAACATGATTGTACACAAACTAATCCAATCTCTTATTAGATGTGGGAAATGAAAATTATGGCGTGGGTAATGAGCATCGGGGAATCGGAAATATTGTTGTACAATAAATACACGTAATTTCATCAAGATGATAAATCTCACAAAATTAGTTTTGCTACAAAACTATAAATTTTGATTTACACGTAATTTACTGAATGATTATATTTTGTATGTGAAACCTATCTAACAATTATTATGAATAATATAATGTCCAAGAATCACCATTAATGTCTTTTAGGAATAGTATTGTACTTCAATTGGTCAATTTTCGCACTTGACCAATCTTTCAGGACATGTCCAAAGCACGTTTAGGACGTATCCTAAAACATGAATATTTGAAAATTCCACCAATCTCTTACATATAATGATCCCAAGAGACCTATGTATTGGATTAATGATGTAATTTACGCTTATTAAAATAATATCAAGAAGCACTATTAATTTTCTTAAGAAATGAACTGTACTTCAATTAGTCAATTTTGGAACATGGCCTACAATTAGAACATGTCCCAAACTTATAACAAATAATAATAATAACAATAATAATAATAAAAAGAATATTAGTAATAACATTGCAAATGATTTTTTTAATAAAGAAAACATCTGTTACTCAAAGGTACATGATGAAATAACAATGATTATTAGAACACTTTTTTTTAGGACATGACTCAAGCAGGTTCAGGACCATATGAGAAGTTAAATATTTATTTAGTATCAAAAATTCTTAAAACTTATCAAATATGAATTTAGCGTATCGATATGTTTATGAAGCATTTAGCATCCCTAATACATTTACAATTATTGAGAATAATTGAATGTGCTGATACCCCTGCCAATATGGTCACCTGCCAATATGGTCAATACTCTTGCCACAAAACACTCTTATTTAAATGTGGCTCAGGTTCGAATCCTCTTGCAAGCCAACAAATCATGGATTTTTTTTAAACTATAACTTTAAAGATACCAATGACTACTTCAACTTGGTAAAAAAACTAATATTTTTTTACTTTAACAATTTTGTCATCAATTTTTACCTTAAGGTGATGACCCAACATCTTTAGAACTTGCTCAATATTAACTATAGTACTTTTAGTTAACAGAACCAGGTGCCACATATATTGCTTGAATTGCCTGCTCTATAAATTGACCGCAAATTTACAAATACCTCATTAATCAAGCTAAACTACAATATTAGTCGACTAAAGTCCTACAAAAATCAAATTGAAACGATGCAGTACACTATGCCTCAAGCTCATCAACGCCATCCTCATATTCAACAGAATCAGGTACCAAATTGAAATTTAAATTAAATATTTAAGGACATGACCCAAGTCATCTTTCTTCCTCCTCCCTCGATCTCGTTGTCGCCATACTTTCGCGGGAGTTTCCATTTGCGTCCTCCTTCCGCTTCTCCTGCTCCTAATCTCCCTCCTCCTCCCGTTGCCACCACCCGCAACAACAACAACAACAACAACTACGGTCACTCACGATTTTATCTCTGACCACTGCCACTCCTCACGAGTCCGATCACCCAGCCACTTCCCACCAATCACAAGTCACCGCCGGTGCCCACCAACGATGCACGACTTGTGTACCGCAAGGCCGAGTGATCTTTCGGTCTCCATGACTCGAAAAAACCTTTTTCGATCTTTGAAATGACAAATTTCTCCAAGAAAACTAGATTTCTTCACAAAATTCATCCAATTTCCCGAACAAATTCAAATACCCACTTCAAATTTTAACATAAAAACCATGAATTCATCGACTTGCACCAAGTCCTCGATGACTCTACCAAACACCACGCCACCACCAAATATACGAAAATTGAAATCAAAATTCAATTTTTCAGGACATGACCCAAGTGATCTTTCTTCCTCCTCTCTCGATTTCCGCCGCTGCTCTATTCTATTCCTCTTCGCCCGTCGTCTGCGGTGAGGTTGGTGTTGATACTTTCGCCGCGGCCGATTGATGATTTCAAAATTTTGGGCCCCCTTCTACAAACCATAACCCTAAGCCCCAATTCGAATTTGACTCGTTTGATTCCGTCGGGTGTGATTGTGCGCCCGGTCAGGAGGACGAGAGACGAGGAGGAGGAGAAAGAGAGGAGGCGGAGGGTTTTGATTTGAAGCGAGGGGAGGAGAGAGAGAGAGGAGGAGGGGTTTCTCAATTCGATGTTGGGTTTGAAGCGAGGAGGAGAGAGAAAAGTAAGAGAGAATAAAAAAAAGACCCAAAAAATATGAATATATCAAATTTTACTGAAATATATGTTTTATTTTTTTGGAATTTACAAAATCATTTTTAGGTATTTATCAAAAATATTTCTAATTTTAGTAAAAGAAATAAAAAAGAAAAAAGGTTGCTGAGTTGAAGAAACATGTGTGTTCATACTTTTGACTTTCGTTGACTTCAGTGATCATATTTTTGTATGATCACCAAGTAATCATCCGTCAAGGACACTGGCAAAGTGACGTCAGTGTTAAGTGTATAACCTGTTTCAACAAAAAGCTCTTCGCGCTCTTCTCATCAGTCGTCACTCGTCAGTCATCACCTTCTTTTGTTTCTTGCACATAAACAATGTCCCACCACTGTCTCTCCCCATTCTGCCTACCAATACTCTAATTGTCCCAAATTCCCAAGCACCCTCTTTTGTCTCTATCAGTTTCTTCTATACCTCACTCTATTTCTTCACTAATCACATCTTTTCTGCCTTTTTCCCTAGTTGTTTTAACCAGTCAGTAGAGTAATTTAATGGCCAAACTGAAGCAATTTTGCCTCTGAGAAACCGTCAAGAAATTTCCCCTTCATTTGCTACTTGCTGCAGTTGTGAAAAGCTAGAAAATTTACATACCCTCTTCATTTTTTTTGCAGAATTTTGTGATTTGGGCATCTGGGTTGTTTTGTTTTGGTATTAAATGTAAGACCCAGAAATTATTTTTGCTTAATTTGCATACTTTTGCTGTGTTTCATTGACTGATTTAGTGGTAAAACCCTAGTTTTGTTATGATGTTTTGGGTGAATTTTGATGTTTGTTGTGTCTGCATTGTAGATTGTGGGTGTTTGATGCTTGAAAATTGAAATGTGTTTATCATCAGAGGAAATGGGGGTTCTGCTGAGGAAACTGTTATGGCTTTACTGGATTTCCTGGTTGATCCTTTGCTGCCTTCCAGATCATCTATAAGGGAGACTATCTCTCCCTCCCAAGAAGAATTGGTTGCTAAACAGGTTGATCATCCTCTTGTGGTGACCTCTTTTATTTTAATATATGTTTGTGTTTCAACAATTATTCTTTTTGGGTTGGTTGTCTGGTTTTTTTTGTTTTTCTTTGGTAAGTTAGGGTATCATTGATGCTAATGCATGGTAATTGAGGCTTTAATTATCCTGGGAATATACATTAGGGATTCAGTTTTTGTTCTGTTGATGAATGGACTGGTCAAGAATAACTCCCATTGTGCAAATTAATATCTTTTTCCTTAATTTTGTAATTGTACATGTAAGGCTGCATGACACCTAGACCCCTTTTCCTGTCCCTCTTTACGAGGAATTGGGTAATGACATTGGTAGGTCATATTGTGGTTCTACGCGGAGTAATCCAAGGTCTGATTGTCTTTGAAGGGGGAAGAAACCAAGAATGAGGTTTAGGGAATCTGTGGTTGGATTTTAGTGTATGGTTAGCTACAAGTATTATCTTAATACTTATAGCTGGATTCATGATAGATATTTGATAGGGATCTCCACTTGAAATATTATAGAAGTTCCGATGAAAGGATCCGACCTATCTGAATGGTGTAACTTATAATTTGTTAGGATTTATAAACCTTGCGATTGGTTTTGAGGAACTCTTTGGAAGTTTAAACCCATATTCTAGGCTTGTAGTTGTGAATCTTTTTGGAAGCTGGGAAGGGATGGGACTTTTATGATTACTACGATTTCGGATTTTCTACAGTGAGCTTCATTGGGTTTATAAATCTCCTCCAAGGCATGATCAAGATAGATTAATTCCTTTCAGGTCAATCTAATTGATTTTGCCTTCCCTAGATGGAAGTCATAGCTATAATGCCTGCCCTAACCCATATTTTTTTTTATTTAAAATTTAAATTTTTTGTTTATGTAAGTGTTCCTAATTCAATGATTGAAATACGTAAGCATGAGCAGTTGTTTTTATGAAAGTATGGAAAATGTCATTCTTTCTTTGATATGAATCTACGAAGAAATCATAAGCTGATTTTGTAGGCTTGTTGTCCTTTTAAGAAACATGGATTGGCTACATTATTTTCAATTTTTCATCATCCTCATGGAAGAGTTGACATGATACACCAGTGTCTTAGCATTATAAATCTTACTATATCTCGATATCCTTTTAAGTCATTGATTGATTAGTTAATACTACCTTTATTACTGGACTCGGCGTGTTCAGTTAAGAAAAAGACACGAGGAGAGAAATGGGAGTGCTTAATGTCATGCTTAAGGGGGTAATAGAGGAAAAAAATAAAGAGAATTAAGGTGGATGGAGGAGGTGGTAGATGGAAATATGAATTGATTGGGTAAGGAGGGAGGAATTATTGCCTTTCTTCACACCCCCCCCAAGTGTAATGTCATGCTTAAGGGGGTAATAGAGGAAAAAGATGAAGAGAATTAAGGTGGATGGAGGTGGTGGTAGATGGAAATATGAATTGATTGGGTAAGGAGGGAGGAATTATTACCTTTCTTCACACACCCCTCCTAGTGTAATGTGTTGCCCTCATTTTGAGGGTAATGGTTCCCCCTTCTATCTCTCTATCTATCCTTGGATTATCTACATTATCTCTTCCATTACCACCTAATTCATCTTCACTTTTTTTTTTTTATATTTCCATCACTCCCTCAAACCCCCTCCCATATCCAAACATGCCCCAAGGGTGTAAATGCACGCTTAAAAACACACACCCATACTGACCAAAAAAATAAAAGAAAGGAGAAAGAGGAGTAACAGTAAAGATAAAAAAGGACCTCTCTCTCTCTTCCTTTCTCTTTCTGGTATAGGGTTATTTCCGTTTTTCCAGTTTATGGAGGCATTCATTATTCTGCAGCTTAAAAATACAATGTCTAGCTAGTATCTATATGTATGAGCTGTCCAGGATAGACATAGGTATTAAATTCATTACTAAATTTTCTTATGTTTTCTGTTTTTGTCAAAAATGCCATCTTCAATATGAATTGATTGGGTAAGGAGGGGGGAATTATTACCTTTCTTCACACACCCCTCCTAGTGTAATGTGTTGCCCTCATTTTGGGGGGTATTGGTCCCCTTCTATCTCTCTATCTATCCTTGGATTATCTACATTATCTCTTCCATTACCCCCCTAATTCACCTTCACTTTTTTTTATATTTCCATCACTCCCTCAAACCCCCTCCCATATCCAAACATGCCCCCAAGGGTGTAAATGCACGCTTAAAAACACACACCCATACTGACCAAAAAAATAAAAGGAAAGGAGAAAGAGGAGAGTAACAGTAAAAAAAAAAGGACCTCTCTCTCTCTTCCTTTCTCTTTCTAGGGTGTTTTTTTGTTTTTCCATTTTATGGAGGCATTCATTATTCTGCAGCTTAAAAATACAATGTCTAGCTAGTATCTATATGTATGAGCTGTCCAGGATAGACATAGGTATTAAATTCATTACTAAATTCTCATGTGTTTTCTGTTTTTGTCAAATGCCATCTTCAATGCTGACATAGGTGCATGCAGTAGTGTTGCTGTACAATTATTACCACAGGAAACAACACCCTGGTCTGGCATTTCTGGAATTTAAGTCTTTCTGCAAGATGGCTGTGGCTCTGAAACCAAATCTGCAATTACATTTTGGAATGACAGACCATACTGAGCTGGATGACGTAGAGAAACATTTGTCATTGACCGAGAAAGCGATCATGAATGCTTGCGATACTTCCAAAAGTTTAGATGCATCAAAGGACAACCAGATAATTGAAAGTTGGCCGATTACGAAGTTGCTGTTTTCTTAGTTGATTCCAGAAAAGAAAACTGCTATTTGTTCCATAGTTCCACCACACAAGGGGTATGGTCAGTGATCGAGAAAGAGGTTAATGTTCCTAGTCAACGGTCAGAAACTGTAACAGAGGCCAAACTTGCAAACAAAAAGAAGCGAGTAATTAAGAGGACACCAAAGGAGATTACTGCTGATGGAACCGGTCTTCAGCAGCTGGCATCCGTAGCTGTCAAAGAAGCATGTGGTATACATAAGCTCACATATTTTTATGGTTAAATTGTCTCTGTGTTATTTTCATTGACTGATCCCTGCAATATCGATTCATTTCTATCTTGCCTTAAACATGTATTGGCGATTTGGTGCCACAATTTGTTCTTTTTTTTTTTTCTTTCCCGCACAAGTATGACATTTTATGACGGACACATATTGATTGTTAGTCGAGCTTAAGATTTGAAATTCGTATATGTGTCCTAAATAAACCATACATCTTTCCAATATAAACAATTGTTCTTTTTTACTGCATGGGTTACCTAGGTGTGCATCAGTTTTTCTCTTGACCCAATTCTATGTGTGCATCAGCTTCTCTTGGTTGTAATTAGTCTCCTTAAGGGCTAGGGAGATGCATCCAAGTGTGCATTTTAAAATAATGGTGGATGGTACTCCCTCTGGGCTCTAGATTTTTACTCTTCACAATTTCAATTTTTTGCTGTTCCAATCTCTAAAGTTTTTTTGTTCTTTTCACATTCCCATTTTAGATGAACTTTTTTACTTTTATCTCTCCATTACTTCAACCCCTTTTATCTTTATTTAATGGAGCAACACTTTCATTACTGATTCTTCTTTCTCTATCCACTATCTAATTTTGATATTTGATATCTGTGCCAAACTCAGATGTGAATTTTATTGTGGGACAGAGAGAGTGTATTTTTTTAGGGATATCAGTTGGTATAACTTTCTTATGGTGAATTCCTTATATGGTAAGTAAGGAAACAAAGTTTAAACCCAATTCAGAGGGATGAACAACGTGATATCATTTATAACATTTCTTACTCCTACTAAACATGATTACCTACCATTTACAGCTTATAGATTTCCGGCTTCAGTGTGGACGCTTGATTCTTCATTTGGTGCTACAAAAGCACAAAATGATATTTTTTTCATAAAATGACTTAAGAGTCTTTATTGATATTTTACCCGGTTATGGCTTTCTGAGTAACATAGTTATGTTAGGTGCCTGTTTCAAGATCTTCAATCCCCCCCCTTTTCATTATGAAAATAGTTGTTGGGCCCAGGTGATGTCCTGGATTATTTGGTAACGCAAATGGATGTATTGTTTGAGGTTGACCTTTTGTCACAAGTAAAAGCCTTAGGTGGGGGGTTGGATAATGACTTATACATTGAGGAGTCACAAGTTCAAAACCTCGGGCGATTGCAGGCTACAATTCTTGCCCACGCATTTTTTAACATATATTGATATTGATTTCTTTAGTGATAATACAAGTACCACAATTTGCAGTTTATAGAACATTTGTTTTATTTTTCGTTAAATCATGACGCTCTGTCTGTCTGTAGTTTCTCCCCTTTCGGATATTGGGTTTAATTATATCTGTATATATAAGTTACTGTTTTGAGAAGTTGGAATCTGTGTACTGAATCATAGTAATCTTTGGGGCTTTGAGCCTTTTACAATGATGAATTCGGACTTTAGAGGAAACATTTATTGCATGAAGGAAAACACCCTACTTAATGTTCTCATTTTCCTCATAGGATGATATGAAGTCATCCTGTATCCTTTTATACTTCCATCTTGCGTGTTCATCATTGTGTTCGGTAATGACTTAAAAGAGCTTATGTCTATGATCAGTTAATTTGAGAACAAATACTAGCTACACTTGTTATTGGGACTTGACATAGGTTTCAGATATTTAAAAAGAAGCTGGAGAAGTAATTTTTCTGTTGACTGCATATGAAAATGACTGAATGAGCTTCTCAATACAAAGACAGCTTGCTTCAGGATATAGCTTGATGTTCTGACCATTACCTGTGGCTTGTCTTGAATATGATTGTGCTAGTGTTCAATTTTTTGTGGTGAACATTGACTATTCTAAGTTGGTCACTTGGTTTGCATCTTATGTGATTATGTTTCCACTTTTTGTGTGATGAACAGGTATTAATCAGGGTGATCTTAAAATTTTGGAGAGCCACTTGGTATATTCCACAAGCCAAGCGAAAACTGCTGTTCGCTTATATATAATGCAGTGCACGCAGACCAACGAGGACGTGAATCTGGTTCCAATAAATGATGTCATGGACAGGTTTTGACCCAAGCTCTTCATGTCTTGCCTTTTTGTTTTTGCTTGCTGTCTGTGAAAAGAAGTTAGTGCAGTTGGGGAATTCATATTTTAACAAAAAGCTCTGAAAATTTTCTGAAAAAAATTATTCCACGTAGAATTAGATGGGAGAGAAATGTGGGAAGCAGATTTGGAAAACATGATGGATATGCGGTCTCTGTTCACGATTGCATAAAACATCACCATTCAGTTGATGGTGGAAAACATCTTGTATCCTTATGATGTGTAAATGGTAGTGGTTTATAACAGTTAATGGAGGTGATCTCTGTGTTTCTTCTGGGTTCAACAAGCAGGAAGAAGAAAGAATTGGGAGAGGTTCAAGGATTGGTGTTAGGGGTTGAAATATGGGAAGCGTCTAGGTAGTAGGGAGATGGAATACTCTTATGCTAAAAATAGCTTAATTTGCAATATTAGGGTCGTGGAGAGTGGAGACTGCTGAGATTCCTTGAAGCATGAAGGAGAAGAGTACTAGGCAGAAGATGAAAGGGAAATGCGCTAAGGAGGGTATTTTAAGTTTCTTAATGGAGGCATCTTACAGGCAATAGCCATCAAGCCATTTTAGGTAGGCATGCGGCTAGGGCCAAGCTACTTGAGATATGGCCCGGCTCAGTTTAGTCCCTCAGGCTGCAAGGCTGAGTCAAGTCAAGTTTTTGTATTTTTAGTACCAAAGAAAAACACATTCGAATAATTAATGTACAAGTTTGAGTAAATAAGCTCAGCTCTAGGGGACCGAGCCATGTGATAAATGAATTCCCCTTGATATAAGCTATGATCTTTTAAATCCTGTAAAAGCCTTAAATTAAGATTATCAATTTCTGTAAGATGAATTTTTATTGCCTGTAATCTTCTCTGGGGCAATACTTATCAGCGAGGCCAATGTTTTTCTAAAAAAATGCAAATCAGTAACCTAGAGGTGGATTATGTGGACCTGATCTAGATAATTTCTACAAGATGCTATGATTTTGAGGAAGGGCATAAATTCTTTTTACTTTTCTTTGAGCAGTGCTTTTGTTGTTGATGCAGCCTGCAAGGACCGTTGGTTAAAAAGGATTCCTTCAGTTGGATAACTACACCAGTTGTTGAATATTTTCATTTGCTTCCGTACGCCGACAAAGTGTCAGACTGGCTTATGAGGTGTACTTCTTAATTCCTTCAGTATTTAGGACTTTTTAAATGTTTATCCGGAGCTTTTTTTAAAGTGTTTTTATGTATTAGTCACTTGGCTTTTATGTAGTGTGTGCTTCGGGAAGTTTGTTAAATTATATCGCACAACTTGTATCTTGCTACATATATGGTGTTTAGGGTTGGGGGGGGTAGCCAAGTTAGACAGGTGGACCTTTGGAGGAAAGCCTAACATTTCAGATGGTATATGAATCTTGTTAGTCTAGCATTTCATTTAAGTATTTGTCAGTGTCACACAGGATCTTTAGGCGTTGCTGCTAGTTGAGACTGGAGGAGGAAAGGATCTTCTGGGCCAGGTTTTCATCTCTAGGACTAAGGACAAGGTATATAGCTAGATAACAGGAGCGAACATCTCCTTAGAAGGGAAATGACTTTGTTGACTTACTTTGGAGCCTGGTAACTTTTGACACAGGATGTCAAGATTAAGTATTCCTTTACGACCAGGGGGGGGGGGTTGTGTCATGTGTGTTTAGGCCTCCACTTGTATTAAGTTACACACTCGTTTGTTGAATTTTCACATTCCCATTATAGGTCTTTTTCCAATATGGGACAAACTTACATATAGGTGAGGTAGGATTGTCGCCAAAGATAGACTTGAGGAAATAGTTGAGTTTGTTGGTCTTCCCTTTTCTTCCAAAATATAGAACAAACTCACATATAGTCAATTATGTCTGGATTGGTAATCTTGTAAGATTCTGGGAGTTGCAGTTCTATCTAAAGTTCAAGTGTACAAGTTTAATGAACACCAATCCTAGCTTCCAGGGCTGCCAAAAGAAAAGGAAAACTGAAGCGTAACAAAATTGTACCTAAAATTCAGCAAATATAATACGATATTGCCTACAGTGGTTGGTTTCCCTGTAATTGCTTTTTATCGTAGTATATTTGATCTGCATAATCTCACATAATATTTTTGCTTTATAACCGTATTCTTAGTCTGATTAATGGATATGGAATGTTTCAAATTATGAAATTTTTTGACACCTGAATGCATATATATTGCTAATAGATGGGAAAATTATGATAGGGAGGCAACTGGTGTCAGTTGTATTGTCTCCTTTGTGCGTATGGCATTTGTTGACAGAGCAAGAGGCTTCAGTAGATTTATTTTGAATAAGTAAGTCATAAATAGTTAGATTAGAAAGACATCAATTTGGTGTCACCGATGTACAAAAGAAAGGTATGGACAAAAGGGCTCAATCCGTAAACTATCGTGGAACAATATATCAATAAAATCAGGAACTGTCAAGTGACGTTCAACTTGACTCCAACTATACAAAAGCCTTAAAAAAAGGAACTTGAAACCTTCACGAGTGGAAGCTAAACCCTCAAAGATCTGAGGATTCGCCTCCTTTATCATATTTGGTTAATGTAAATTATGATCATAATATTATTTCTTGACAATCAAGAGGAAAACATACTTCAGACTTCTTTTTCTCCTATTGCTGCTGTTGTGGTAGGTCTTAGCTCTCTAGGCTGGAAACAGGGATTTTGGAACCTGTTTCATCTTATAAAGATTTTTTTGTCGGTCTTCCAATATCTTGTCTCCTGGGACTGATGTGACTGATTGTCTTGTCAATTTTGCCTTTGAATTTGCTTCCTATTCCCATCCCTTTTCCCCCCTTCAATCAAGAACAAATTGAAATTGGCATCATTAGGTATCTGCTGAATTATTTTCTTGGTGTCTTGTTTTGACTATACTCTCTAGACGTGAGATATCTTGCTATGACTCTGTTTGGATGATTGTATATTTTCTTCTTCCTATGGTGGCAGGGGAACTTCCCGAAATTCATCACATCAATTTGTAGCAGCAAAGGAGGACGGAAATTGTAATAGTTCTCACTTAAGGGGAGAACAACTATCAGACCCTCCAAACCATATTGAAGCAGTTAAGGAAATTGATAATTGTATTGCCTCTCATTTAAAGGAGGAGTCACTACTGAACATTTCTGAACAAAACTGCACCATCATTCACGTAAAGGAGGAGCAATTTCTGAATAGTTCTGAACAAAATTGCACCATACATCACATAAAGGAGGAGCCACTCCCGAATATTGCTGATACTTTTGAAGCAACAGAAGAGGTTGGAAATGGCAATATCTGTCACTTAAAAGTGGATTCTGTTCCAAATTTCTCCAAATATTCTGAAACAGCTGAGGCAAAAAATGTCAATGGCTGTCACTTAGAGGAACCCCCTTCAGTACAACTCACAAAACCCTGAAGCAGAAAAGGAGGTGAAAAACAATAGCTGTTCTCGCTGGAAAGAGCAACTGACTGAACCTGTAGTGTACAAGAAAAGAAATAGATCGCAAAAGAACAGCAAGTCTAGTGTACATCCAGGTGGCAAAACGAGCAGTGCTCCTGCAGATTATCCACAGGAGGACCAAGAGCAGCGAGCAGCAACTGTTGCATCTAATGATATGGATATGGATGAGGCCGTCACGACTTGCTCATCAATTGATGGGAAAAGCAGTATGCTGCCTTGGAAAGGCCATGTTCATGATCAGAAACTCATGATTTTAGCTCGGGAGACTGATCAAACAGCATTGACTGGAGGTGCTTCTGTTGCGGTAAATTCTATAATGGACACTGCTATATGTTTTCTTGTTTGAGGTTGCTTGTGAAAATGTTTTGCAGTATATAAGAGGCAACTGCAGGTTTTGGAAACCTTTCATTATATTCTTGTACCTTGAGCTCATATGGTAGTCTGTGAGGTGCTTATGAGTGATGCCTTTTTCTTTTTTGAGTTCTGAGAATATAAAAGGGGAACTTTTCTCTCCTCACTCGCCAGAGCAGTTGACACTTGCCAGTATCGATGGCCTACTTTACTCATCATGCTTGCAGCTTGCTTCTTCGAAAGATATTTGTTAGGATTTTTCTGAAGAGTTTTTATGACTCTATAGGTTCTTTTAATAGATATAGGTTCTAATGGGAGTTTCATGCTATTGATGTGAGCTTACGGAAAGCAGTGCATTGTATCATGGTAATATATCTTACTCTTGACTCAATAAATTGTTGGGCGAAGCCAATTTAGACCTGGTAACATACAGATAAAAAGGGTTGCTAGTTAACTGAACTGTGAGAAAAAGAAGAAGAAAAGAACTTAGTACAACCTTTTTTGAATCTTATGTTCTTGATTCTGTCTGTATTTCGATCTAAATCTTTTTATATTCTTTTATTTAACATTGTTATATGGAATTGCAGGCAGAGTTTCCTGTTACAAGTTCCAATGGATGCGATATTGAAAAGCTTTTATCTGATAACAAGACGGATGATACTGCGATGTCAGATCAAGATGAAAAACAAGATCATGCTCTTGTTTCTTTTGATCCAAACCCTAAGCATCTTCATAAAATTCAGCTTATTATTGCTTCAAAGGAGAATATGATATCACAGACTGCACTGAAGGTTTTGTATAGGAAGAGAGAGCAACTGGTATGCCCTGACTTTTGTATCTCTAATATGTCTTTAATTGATGACTGTTGGGTAGAAGGCCTAACCAATTTGCTTCAGACCAAAGGGGGAAGTGCTTCCTCTTTGAGTGACCAAGTTATCCCCTGAACTTGATGTGTTTACTGTGGCTATAATGTTCCAAATTCAGTTATTCTTATTATCAAAGACTTCGGGAATAATGGACTTATTATACATTTGGGCTTCCTGTCTATAATTCCTGTTTCCAAACTTTCTTTATGATTTGTGCATTTTACCTGCATGTATTGTATACATATGTTTTACTTTCATGACGAGGTGGGCACATAAGCGGCTAAACAATGGATAGAGGCTTATTTACTGAGTCTCAAGTCTTGCTGTAAGAAACATCTTGGCAGATAATCCTAGCCTCCTGATATAATTAATCTGTTAAAGACGGTTCATATTTATACACACTTTTTAGAAGCTTCTTGGTCAAGGGAATAACACATACAGTAGCTTTTGAAAAAGAAATCTATAAAATCAAAGAATTGATCTTCTTTTATGTAAAGACGTTGCTGTCAGCTTTGATGTAAATTCAGTATGTTATAGAGTTCATATTGATTAGTCCACAACTTGAGCTTTTTTTTTGAAAGGAACCCAAAAAGGGACACAACTTGAGCTTTTAGTTAAAAGGAAAAGAAAAATTAAGGTGAACAATTAGGAATCAGATTGGTATAAAGTTATATCGTGTGATACAAATTCTAAAAGGGACACAACTTGAGCTTTTAGTTAAAAGGAAAAGAAAAATTAAGGTGAACAATTAGGAATCAGATTGGTATAAAGTTATATCGTGTGATACAAATTCTAAACTATCAGACTAGGAATGCTCTAAGCTTTAATAAGCAAAACAGTAATGTTTAGTCATTCTCATACATCCAGCCAAGCCATAGCCCCATTGCCCCATAGCCCCCGGATTGTATTGCTACAAACATCCGTTACTTCACATCCCTTTTATACCTGATGTGGGCGAGGTAGGCCTTAGTCTATTTCCCTTGAATAATGTTTAGTAAAAGTAAGCTCAGGCAAGGGCCAAGATAGGGGCCAATAAGCTGGATACGCGCTGCCAAGTTCATTTCACATTCTTAAAAGAAGTGGTGAAAAGAACAAAGCTTATTTGTTTTATTTCCCGTCTATGTGTTGCTGAACTCTTCTACTGCAGAGATTTCTACGTTATGCTTAGAATTTTATTTATGGTAGATTGTTATCCTCTTCTTCATTTGTAGATTATTTTCCAATGCCTTATTTTTTTATATTTTATATTTTTATTTTTTAAAAAATAGTAATGTTTTTCAAATATCAAGGTATTGTTTGTACGTAGACCTTATTAATACTTCATCTGTTTCTTGATAGATGCATCATATTGACTCAACAGACTTGCCGATGCATATCTTTGACCATCAATATCTTCAACTATACATTATCACATATTATGAAAAAAATAATATTTTGAAAATAAACATTGAGATTTACCCATCAACAATAAAAATTCTGACATTTATCTTTATATATTAGTAATTAAAGATGGTCAAAGTTGATATCCAAATAGTGTAAAAAGTCAATATGACGCATCTTTTAAAAAACGGAGGAAGTATATTAGAGCATATGGTCTCTATTTTGCCCAGTGTGATGGTGAAGTGAAGAGCTGAGAGTCTACTTATTAATGACGTGTGTAGATTTTATATGAAAGAACAGGAGGAAGTTTACTTTACTCTTCCTGCTTTTATGAATTAGTGTTGCCCTAATGCCCCCTCCCCCCATCCCACTGAAATTTTCACCTGAAATATTTGTGACTGAAGGAATTATCTCAGTGCGGAGGAGGATGTTATCAATGGGATTTTGAGAGTAGATTTTTAGAGTTCAGACGTGGTGATTTCATTTAAAGATGAAACTACATATTGGACATATGGACATTACACTTCCTTGTTTATGATTTTTTTTTTGCCCTGTCTCTCATCTTCATTTGTCTTTTCTCTTTTAAGAGCTGTGAATCTAAAGCTCAAAGTCCAAGGAAATAGTCAATTTATGTTCAGTGTAACAAAATTTTGAGCCCAAGATATATAGCCAGAGGCTAGTTAAAAATTTAATTTATTTCGTGCGATTAATTTTGAAAGCTTTCAAATGTACTTCTATTTGTGTAAGGACTTCAAAGCTTTTCCTCTTTAAATAGTCTCTGTGGGTCTTCAACAACTAATTTTGACAATTATGTATTCAGTAGTTAACACTTAACACTCTTTCTTCTCCATTATGTATTTGGGTGACACCTATGAAGCACGGATACGCCTGTTGAGTGCCGTATCCCGTGCCGGGTACGGGTACGAGTCGGGTACGGTACGGGTACGCGGTGGATTCGTACCCAAACCGTACCTGAGATGGTGGGTACGTGGGCTTTTCACGGGGACGGCTGGATTGAAGATGGGTACGTATTCAAAACGAATTTGGGCCAAATGGACCGCACCCATATGGTTCATGAAATTTCAGAGATTAAAAATTAAAGAAAGAAAACTTAAATCCTAATTCTTGAAGAAGCGTCGGAGGAAGAAGAACCAAAAGAAAACTTGGAATTCTAATTCTTGAAGAAGCGCCGGAGGAAGAAGAACGTCGCACAGATCTACTTCTTTAAGAAGGTCAGAGAGAGGAGAGAGAGAGGGGGATCTCGTGGTCTGTGGAGAGAGGAAGACCCATGCATTTCAATTTTCAACTTGGAAGAACGTTGCACAGTACAATAACTCAATAAGTATGATTGTTTACTCAATCACAGTTGTCACTTGTCACCCACCTTTTTGTTTCTTTTCTTCTGTTTTTCTTTTTTGTGGGGGGGGACAGTTGTCACTCGCTAAAGTTAAGATGACTTTTAATGTCTCTAGTTTTTGTTAAGGGAAACTCTCTAGTCCCTTTATTTGAGAGTGTACGGTTTATTGTTGAATGATAAGTATAAAACATTATTCTTTAATTATTTAATTTTAATTGTGATTGAAATACTGTAAATTAATAAGCTTATTTCCATTTAATTTACAAAAAACTAAAATTTAAGGTAATATTATTCATTAAATGTATTATATTTTTTTTATTTTTTTTAACGAATCCGAGCCGTACCCGTTTTTAGAAATTTTGATTTTACCGTTTTCCATCCCCGTACCCGTCCCCGTCCCCGTGACACCCCCTTAGTACATTTCTAATGATGTCTATATTGCTTGCCAAAACAAACTTAACCAAACTGGCTTCTTGTCTGTAAGAGATAAAACAATAGATTGGACCTCGCCTCATTTGTTTAAGGTTTTGGTTGAGTTGGTTCTTTCACTCGGTCCCATAGCATAAAGGACCAAATGTAAAGTTCGAGTCCTAGGAGCCCCTGCTCAAAACTATAGATATATCAGCTTAGCATAAGAGGGGAACCTCTGCATTATGAGAGCATCGATGCTTCACTCCCAAATCCCAATGGGCATGCGCACGAGGCAGCGTGTAAGAGCTAAAAGTATAGTTTGGAGCTCTAACCATCATTAAAGCTTTAGTTGAGTTGATTTTCACATTTTCGTTTATTTTTTAATAGATGTTCACACTTTACCACTAGTTTTCAGAATTGATCATGAGAGGCTATATTTCAAACTACTGGGTTTGTCTTAATTCTCTGTTTGTACGTTGCAGTATCAGCAGCTTCGCGATATTGGAGATGAAATTGCTTTGTGTGATAGAAACATCGAGACTATTATATGTGGTATGATTATGTCATTTTCTTGACTACCTGCTTCTACTAGATATATTTGCACGCATCTGGTTCATTGTATACACAATGTTCAAGTTCTTGTAGACTTGTTGAATATTTAGTTAGCTTAATAATCATGTTATGCAATAAAAGGAATCCCTTTCTTATTCACTAATTCAGTATCGCAGATTGATAGGGAGATGGAAAGGAAGAGTGACAGAGGGAAGAGATAGAAAGGAAGTGAGTTGGTGGATGTGACATCAATGGGGAAGTTAAGAAAAAGAATCCATTAAAAGTGTGCTGTATGGGATATTGAAGCTCTAATTAGCATTTATGAGATGCATTAATTTCTAAGTTAAAATTTTTAATGCTTATGGAATCTGTATCATCTTATTACAAAAGATGCTACCTCAACGCTTTGGTCAATTAATGAATGAGCACCAATCAGAATTGGTTTGCATACTTATCAGGAAATAAGCTTTTGCTCAATTAATTTTTTTTTTTGATCCATTGGAGCCACGAAGGCAGTACAAAGTACAAAGAAGGGGAGGGGAGATTCGAACCTGTGACCTATCGTTCACAGCACCTCAATCTTAACCACTAGGCCAGGACATCCTTGGTTTTGCTCAATTAATTTAACTATTTAAGAGTGCCCATAAATAAAATCACATCTGCATCTTGTTTGTCGTTAAGGCTTTTGCTTAGGTAATGAAAGACTACACCTTCTTGACTTCATCTTGTTAAACTACTTCCTCTGTTCTTAAATAATTGCAACATGTAGGGGTTGCACATTTTATTTAGGAGATAAGAGAGATAGAGAGAGATGAAAAAGGGACCCATGTGATAAGGAGAGAGATAGAGAGAAAACATATTCAAATTTAGTAATGTTGCATTTAATATGGAACTTCCAAATAAGGAAAATGTTGCAATAATAGAAGACGGAGGAAGTATTATATTATTGGTCCAACAGATTTCTAGCAGTAGAGTCATTTCCTTGTGAAAATACTTTGGTTGGTGATTGTGCTAGCATTCAGATTTCACTGTTGCGTAGACACCTCATACGTAATTTCCTTTGCCTTCTTTTGTAGATATTGTAATATACATTCGATTAGATGAACCTTGTGTTGTTTTGATTCACCAACATCTTGATACCTCAGCAGGTGGTGAAGATGATTTAGCTGTTAAATTAGACTCCATTGTAGAGGGTTGTAACGAGTTGTGTCAGCCAACTGCTGTTGCTGGTGGAAACGAGATAGCTCTGCCTTTTCAAGACCATGATATACTTCCAGCAGTAAAAAGGAAGAGACTGTCTGAGGCCAACTTGTGTATGCGGAGTCCTTGTCAAGTAAGTTGTATTTCACTTCTTGAAATCTTTTCTTAGAGATATTACTCCCTCCTCCTTTGTGTTCTTCATGGATGGAATATCTTGATGATAGAGTCAAAACTTTGATTGTAGCGTTGCTTTTGTTAGAAATTATTGTAATTTTATGGCCTTATTATCATTTTGTCTTTCCACAAAACAGGAGTTGGATAGTATATGCAATGAAAACAATTGGATGTTACCGACTTACAGCATAGCAACATCAGAAGGTATGATCTTTCTATTTGACCCAAAGATATTGCTTCTCATATTTGAATTTTGCGTTGTATACTGATGTTTGGTGCAGCTATGGTTTGCATAAAACTATTGAAGTTTCCTATTGCAGAATTTGTACATTACCTGATCTTAAGTTCTTTCACTTGTAAGTTTTAATAGCTCTGATCACTAAACTTAACCAGTGACAATGAAAACGAATCGTATGATCAATAATCTAGAAGAGGTAATTTTTTCTCTGTATCTACGTTTTGAGGCTTCAAATAAATCGTAGACTTGGAGAATGGTGCACAACTAGATTTTTGGCCTGTATGAACTTAGCTGGCATCTCTAGATTATTTGGAAAGAAGAAAAATTATGTTGAGGCAGTCCAGAATAATCATCTATATTGAAGCTTTTGAGTTTTGAAAATCTTTTAGCATTGCCATGTAACAATTAATTTAATTTAATGTTTGTTATGTATCCCCTTTTTTTGTGCTGAGATTTTGCACCCTCTGGTGTAGGTGGATTCGAGGCTAGCATTACTGTGAAGGGGGTTGATTTTGAGTGTTCAAGTGAAGGAACCATATGTACAACCCCTCATGAGGCGAGGAACTCAGCTGCTTCAGAAGTTTTAGTTAAACTGCGGAGAATGGCGGCTGAATCATAGCAGTTCATCAAGCCAAAGTTCATCTGGTAGTAAGCATAGAAGCCTCAGCTGAATATCGGTTTAGTAGCGGGGAGGGGATCATAGTGTAAAGCTCTGTATATCTAAGACTTTTAAACCCTGAGATTATTACTGCATATTCTGCTGAATGTAAAAGTTCCATAATATGCTTAGATCTTGGCAGATAAGTAAAAAAATTTAAATTTTAGGTTCCATTAAATCTTATATGCGTGTATGATGTGATAAGCATAACCATTAGGAGAACATATTAATAAAGAGTGATTGAGAAGTACTTCGTACAAGTGAAATTTGAACATGAATTTAGAACAAGCAGATACCATGATGACATTGTATCTTGTAGTGTCGTAATGTTATCATTTTATTGCTCTTAAATGCCAAAGGAATAACTCTTACACCTTGCAAAGGCTATGCAGTGTGCTCATGCCATTCTTACTTATAAAGGCGTCTAGGATAGCTTGCCAAATAGGCATATACTCCCTCAATTCTTATATTGTTCACCTACTTTCTATCTCCACCCAGTCTCTTAAAGCACCACCACATCTTCTACCAATTAATATGAAAAACTTAGAATAATGAAAAGAAATCCTCACAACTGGTAAAATTTCAGTGATAATAATAAAAAAAAGGAAAACATTATAAAGTTTGATGTGTTATTAAATATGAAATTTATTTAATTTTGTGCATTTATTTATTTAAATTCTTTTTTTTGAAAGAAATTATAAGTTTAAATTTTGAAAGAATTAACATGTATACATTTCAATCTTTTTTGCCCATGTAATTTCTAGCTATACCAAAGAAAAGAGATATTAAGTAAATTTTTTTTGGAAAATGAGTGGGACGTACACAAAATGCACCCATGTACATGGTGGAGGCGATCAGAAGACACACTTGAACCATGGCTCGACTGTGTTTTCTACATGCCCCGACTTTTTTCCTAAATGATTTTTATTGCAAATTTCCTTGCTTTATCAATTTGTCTGTCCAATTTCTTGATGAATATATCTTCGAAAATCAATTAATATCAGTGTACGAAGACTGGTTAATATAGAGTTATTTCCTAAGGAACTTATACTTCCTCCATTTCTTAATAGTAAGTGACCATCTTTCCTTTGAGGAAATGTCATATGACACATAGCTCAAAGTTTTAATTTTTTTCCTCATTTATTACCTGTTTGTCATTATTTAATTATTTTACTTAATTCTTTCATTCAATAATCAAATTTAATTGGTTAAACAAGTGGTCTCAACTTCTTTCTCTAAACTCCTCCCCAATTTTGATATGTGACACCAAAAAAAATATGGGAATGATAAGGGGGGAAGTTGGAAAAAATAAAGTGAAGTTTAGTTTCTAATAATTTTTTTTGACCCGCTACTTGATTTAAAAACCGGAAAATCTCAAACAAGAGGTTGTGCAAATTTATTTTGCTCAAAATGTCTTAGCGGACCTTGTACACAATAATTTATTACCCACCAAAACTCACTTTATCACATAAAAACTAACTATATAAAAAAAACAACTATATCATATGAAAACTGACTATATCACACAAGAAATAACTACTACCTCTGTTTTTTTTTAGTTGCAACGATTAGACAATTTTCTACTCACACTTTATGTCAAATCGTTGCAACTAAAAAAAACAGAGGAAGTATATAAAATGTGATTATATATTCATATCATATAACAACTGATTATATCAAACGAAAACTGACTATGTCAAATGAAAACAAGTTAATGATTATTATTTTTACTGAATTCCCTTTTATAAAACAATTACTGACTCCATTCTTTTGGACTGAATTAATGGAAATTCAGTTCAATTCAAATAAATTCATTTAAGTTAGTTTCCTCTCACATTTTTAATTCAGTTCACACAAATTAACTTCAATTCAGTTTAGAAAAATTTAGTTTGGTTTAGTTAAGATCAAAAGACTTACCAGTTACAACATAGTACAAAACTCATATCCTTCAATTAACGGTCCAGATGAATACCAAAAACCAACGGTAAAGATGAAAAGAAATCAACCCCAACAAGGCAACAACTTTGTAGAACCCGTCATTTTTTATATGAATCATCCATCACTGTAACAGAAAAACCTCTTTCTCTCTCCTCTCGTTTTTGTGTTTTCCATTCACAGCAGACAACCCCAAAAAAAAAAACTTACAGAAAAAAAATGGCGGCGATTTCTTGTCACTCCTCGTCACTCTGCTTCGACTCATTTTCTCTCTCCTCCAAAACTTCCTCACTCTCCGGCAACTCTCTGAATCACACTCTCCGTTTCTCCGACAACAACTATGCAGCTTCTACTCGCTGCATAATCACTTGTCAGACCTCTTCTCTCGCTTCTTCTCCACTTTCCCTCGATTCTCAAGGTCTTTTTTTTCCCTACTATTTCATTGCTTATTTTTGTCTCTGATTTTTGTTGATGTTTTTTTTTTATATTTTAATTTTACTTTTTTTTTGTATATTGCTTTTGTTGTAGTAGAATAATTAGGCATTTCTACAATACCATTAGAATCAGGAGATTGATTGTCAGATTGCAAATTGTTATGTACTTACAAGAACACATTTTTGCACATTTTTGTCGCGTTCTTTGCTCAAGTGAGCAAAATGTTGAAATATAAAATGTGCAAAAATATTGAAATGGATCATAAATGATGGGCCATGTTGCTAAAATATGCCAAAATTTGGTGTGCTATTAGTCTACACTCTACAGTATTATGTTGTGGATTCGAATTGGTTTATTTGGTGTTTGAAATCTGAAATTATTGGACTGATGTGCATGCTTGCTGTTTAGTGATTTAGTTAAGTTGATATTTTTTTGGAGAAAACTATGGTGTGTGCATATCTTATATGCTTATGTTTAGCCCTTAGGGAATATATGGTGTGTATTATGTAGTGATCTATGGTTTGTTGATTAACAAGGAGTAGGGGTGTTAACGAGCCGAACCGAACCGAAACCGAGACCAAACCTGACTAGGCTCGGCTTGGCTCGAAAATATATTTAACGGGGATCGGCTCGAGCTCGAAGCTCGTCAGCTTTAAATATTAGGCTCGGCTCGAGCTCGAAGCCACAACTTAAAGCTCGGCTCGAGTTTGTTAGGCTCGAAAAGCTCGAAGTCAAGTTCAACTAAAGCAAGTACTCCAAGGTCAGATTTCATATGGCCCAAACATTTAGTTGTTTGAAGGCCCGGTATCCGAACTATTATTACTTGCATAGCCCAAAAAAATAATAGGCAAGCTATTGGAAATGTATAACTCCAAGGAGTCTTTTATAGAAGCATTTGAGACACACTCTTGATAACTCACCGATGTGGGATACTAGGATAGCTGAAATTTCAGCTTGTTATTGTCCTTTCAACAAGGACTCACATTGTTTGCTAAAATTTGTTTACCGACAATATCAAGTGCTTGATATTAAAGTATATAGCTGCATGCCTACATCATGTTTGAGAAATCTCTCTCATCCTATTTTCTATTATTGTCTTTGTATTTCTTCGTTTTTTTTACGGTTTTGTTTTACTTCTTTTTTTCAATTGTTTCTCCAATATTAAAACATACAAACTTTGGCTTTAGAGCCTAAAACTACCACCTTTTTCCCATAGTTAATAATTATTATATCCTATATTTAACATTAATGAAATATTTTTGGTAATTTAAATACTATCGAGCCTATTCACGAGCTTTCGAGCCGAACTTAAGGTAGCTCAGGCTCGGCTCGTTAGAGTCTCGAGCCAATCTCGAACTCGAATCGAGCCCGCTTGAGCCGAGCTTTGACCGAGCCGAGCTCGAATAGTTTGCGAGCCACCCTGGCTCATTAACACCCCTAACAAGGAGTGAGGAGCGGAAGTAGGCTTTAGCATTAGCTTTTTTGCTTTCGTGTGGCTTGCTAAGTTCTAGTTGGAAGATTGAAACAAAAGATATTTGTTCTCAATGCTAGCTTATTCTGTAGTGATCTATGATGTGTTGATTAACGAGGAGTGAGGTTGGAAGTAGGCTTAGCATTAGCTAATGATTTGCTCTCGTGTGGCTTGCTAAGTTGTAGTTAGGGCCGGCTCAAACTATATGGAGGCCATGTGCTAATTAGGGGGTGAAAGTTCGGTGTATGGTTTGGATTTACGCTAAATCCAATCCGATCTGAACGAAATTTGGATTTTAATTTTCCAAATCCAAACCGATTAGAGTTTTAGTCCAAACCAATCCAATCTGAATTTCAAAACACTAGATTGAATTCGATCTGAATAATCCAATTTTATGAAACTCTGTTGTTTCGATGAAATAAATTTGGCGCAAGTGTCAAGATAAAGTGTTCGATAATAGAAGTAATTCATACAATCCCATATAAATTCATTAATAAACTAATAACAACAAATAATTCATTACAAACTCATAATTCATTACAACAAAAGGTTTAAAAATAGCATAACATGTTCAACTACACAACAAGTTCAACTTTACAGCAGGAAGTTCGGGTTTTAACTTTTAAGGGAAGGAAAGTATTACTAGACCATTTGGGTTTTTTTTTATTAAGAAAAATCAATTAAGCCCAATCATAAATATAAAATATACGGCCTATTTACTATTCAGTTATTTTGGATTTTTGGATCCAATCACCCTCAATCCAATTTCAATTTGAAAATCCGATTTTTCAAAAAAAAAACTCAATTTAAATCCAATGCAGACATAGTTCGAGTCCAATCCGAATTACTAATTCGATTTGGATCGGATTAGATTTCGGTTTTTATACGAATAACATTCACCCCTAGTGCTAATTATAAAAATTGGGCCCTTAAAGAAAACAATGAATAACTAACATTTCAAAGACTTGTTTCATTCTAAGATACTCATGGGCTATACTTAAATGAACACCTCCATAATCAAAATTTAAGAAATTATATCACTAATCAGGTGGAAAAATCAGTGTAAAATCAACTAAAATTTCAGAAATTTTATCACTAGTTAGGTAGAGAAGCCAGAGTAAAATTACCCAAAATTTTAGACTTCGAATATATCTGGAATTACAAAATCATGTATAAGAAATTATAATATTATCACAAATTTTCAGGATTAGTTCAAAACTCCATTTCTTAGATGACCTTTAAATTTAAAATCTTTATAAGCACAAGAGCCCATCCATTCTTGATTTCTCACTTTCCATAAGACCATAACCACTAGATGGACAATTCAAGACCAAGAGAACAGTGGTGGATCTAGAGAGCAGGGGAAGTAGGCTTAGCATTAGGTTATTCACTTTCATGTGGCTTGCGAAGTCCTAGTTGGAAGATTGAAACACAAGATGTTTGTTCTCAATGCTATCTTATTCTGTAGTGATCTACGGTGTGTTGATTAACGAAGAGTGAGGATGGATGTAGGCTTTAGTATTAGCTAAATGATTCGCTTTCGTGTGGCTTGGTATGTTATAGTTTAAAGATTGATACACAAGCTGTTTGTTCTCAGTGCTAGCTAAGTTTGTTGTTCTGTCGAATCGGTATGAATCAGTATGACTCGTATAAATTTTTCCCGGAAATCCTGTTATGTTCACTTATAGTTATAGGCTCTGTCAATTTGTGGGTTGCTATTGATTTGTTCATATCTGCAAATTAGTTTGGTACTGTCTTTTGTTAAACTTCTCTCTGTCTGTTCATAACCACCTGTTGACTATCATTTGACAGTCACTGCTTCAGCAGTCAGTGTGATACCTTATTTCTTCTGTTGCTTTTATAGTGAAATCAGTCAAAAAGGATTTTCTGCACATAACTGATTATGACAAAACTACGATATTGAAGATCTTAGACCGTGCAATAGAGGTTAAGACCTTACTCAAATCAGGCGACAGGTCATTTCAGCCTTTTAAAGGGAAGACTATGGCTATGATTTTTGCAAAGCCGTCCATGAGAACACGAGTATCATTTGAGACAGGATTTTTCTTGTTGGGAGGCCATGCAATATACTTGGGACCTGATGACATTCAAATGGGAAAGCGAGAGGAAACTCGGGATGTTGCTCGTGTACTTTCTCGCTATAATGATATTATTATGGCCCGTGTTTTTGCACATCAGGTATGCTGGTGAGTGTCTGTGATAGTCTTATCAAGGTGGCTAAAGTTAGCTAAATTCCTTTTTTATGATTTTTCCCTCACAAGATGTATGCTCTGTGAGACTGAATATAGTAGATAATCTGAAATATTTGATGGAGCTCATTAATCTCCTTCACTGTTGATTATTGATGCCATAATTACATTGTTGATGTGCAAAGGCTTCAAAACTTGAAGCTGTTAGAAGTGTAGGCTTCACTACAAATAATGCTTTCACAAGGGAACATATAATATAATACACACATTAGCAGTGAGAAAAAGAATACTTCTTGCATACTTCTGCCTACGAAATTATTTCAGTAGCTTACTTGTATGAGCAAGCTTAGTTATGGCTTCTAAACCTTTGGAAGGGTTCTGTCTCATACCTTCTGTTCGTGGTAGAGTTTTATTCTCCTGTGACTATTGACCAAACTTAATACTTTAATTTTTTAGCTATGTTCCCAGGAAAGATTTTTGAATAAGTGTGTACGAAATTATTTCAGTAGCTTACTTGTATGAGCAAGCTTAGTTATGGCTTCTAAACCTTTGGAAGGGTTCTGTCTCATACCTTCTGTTCGTGGTAGAGTTTTATTCTCCTGTGACTATTCACCAAACTTAATACTTTAATATTTTAGCTATGTTCCCAGGAAAGAATTTTTGAATCAGTGTTTGTGTTCGCTTATTGGAAAAAGAAAAAGAGGTTAAGAACTTGAGCATTTGTCAAAAAGCTAGCTAGTTATGGCCTTGTTTTTTACTTTTATATTTATTTTTTCCCAAACGACAAATCCTAATATCACTACAACAAGCTGCAGTGTGAGATTCGTCAATCAGTGGCAGAGAGGGTGTCACACCTGTGAGAACCCAATTCTTGCAATCCCCTAAAGTGAACTTTATTGTTACCCGAAAAGTGAACACTGGAGCTTCAAAAAATACAACAAACTTGGAGTGAAATAATATTTTCATTCTTGGTTGCTATTAATACAACAAACTAGTTAAGACTTGCATCAGAGCTGTTATGTAACTTAAATAATGGGTTAGTTCTTTGGTTGGCAGGATATCCTTGACCTAGCTAATTATGCAACTGTTCCTGTGGTCAACGGCTTGACAGATTACAACCATCCTTGCCAAATTATGGCCGATGCTCTGACCATGATTGAACACATTGGTAGCATAGAAGGAACCAAGGTGAGACTTTTTCTATTCGTGGGATCAAAAGTGCTTTATCTTATTATCTTTCTCACTTTTCCAACAAGTTCTACCAAGCAAGCTGTTAGATCTGTGTCTACATTATATTATGTTCTGATCAGCTGACTTGTGTAGTCGTCCGGGGTGTTGTCCCCTTGCACTAATTTGTACACAGTGTTGATATTATTATTGCTGCATTTGATCAGGTGGTTTATGTTGGAGATGGGAACAACATTGTACATTCTTGGTTGCTATTGGCGGCAATTATCCCTTTCCATTTTGTTTGTGCTTGCCCAAAGGGCTTCGAACCTGATCAGAAAACAGTACAAGAGGCACAACAGGCTGGCATCAGCAAGATTGAGATAACAAATGATCCAAAAGAAGCTGTTATTGGCGCAGATGTAGTTTACTCTGATGTTTGGGCAAGCATGGGGCAGAAGGAAGAAGCCGAACATCGCAGAAAAGTTTTCCAAGGATTTCAGGTGAATTGCAAATCATATATCATTATCTAATTACTTATTGGATCACGCGTCGCCTTGCTATTCCTTGCTCTATTTCACAATACTTGTCTTATCAATTACCAGGTGAATGAGGAGCTGATGAAATTAGCTGGACCAAAGGCGTACTTCATGCACTGTTTGCCGGCTGAAAGAGGAGTTGAAGTTACTGATGGGGTCATCGAAGCCTCCAACTCAATTGTGTTTCCTCAAGCTGAGAACCGCATGCATTCTCAAAATGCTATAATGCTACACGTGCTTGGTGCCTGAAGTCTGATATTTTCAGAGTCTGTGCTGCGCTGTTAGTCTGATGCCTTTCAGATGGTGTAGAACTCGTAGATACATATCTCTTCAGTATGTTTCATATATATGGTGCAATGGAGGGATCATAGACCTGCATATTTATAGCTGTATTGATTCTAATGACTTCTACCCCAACACCCCCCTCACCCTCTCACCTTTGCCGAAAAAATTCAGGTGGAATGATATGAGAAGAGCTGATCATGTATCCTTTTCTTATATCTGCCGTCTTATTTTCTCTTCTTTGAAAATTGAACCACTAACTTTGACTGATTATAAGTAAAAATATAGTTATGTGTGGTCTTGTTAGATTTGTTAGATTTGTCTCAATGTGTAGATTCATTATATCAAAATTTTTATAATTTTTATTTAAACGAAATAAGAGATATTAAGGGTTAAAAAACGTCTTGAAAATTGCGCAACAATAATGTAGCAAAAAAAAAAAAAGTGGAGGGAGTATTCTCTAATTTCAAGCGATGGAAGTGTTCCTTCACAAGATCATTTTTTTAATTAAATCTTTCGTCTTAGGAAATGTTTTCCTTGGTTTACCAAAATAAATTTCAGCTTAATTTTCAAGATTAAAACTTAAGTTAGAGTTCGAAAGTTGTAATCAAGTAGTCAAGTAGATACTCTATTGATGTAACATATTTATTGGGCAAAACTTTTACTTATTAATTACACCTCAAAATTCAAAATATGTAAAAGTTAAAGATATTTCGAGTCCATTTATAAGTCCCTTCAGCCAAACTTACTAGTCCTTAGCTCATAATAATTTGAGTCAAGCTCTACTAGTTTGTGAGATGATAAACTCATTGTCACCTTAGTAATTATATCATGCAAAGACTCCTTGACCTGATTTGAAGAACTTTCTTACCCCTTGTCTAAATCTAAAAATTGATTGAAACGAAGTAATTAAAGGCAAATTATCATGATAAGGAAGAAGTCTTAAGGATGATTTTTTTTTCCCTGAAAGGGCCTTAAGGATGAGTTTAGTTGACCACTTTTGAACGTAATAATCATGTTGTGTCTGAGGTATTTGTTAGTTTGTAGGATCTCAAAACAAAAGAGGAGTGGATTGAATGGCTAAAATTATCTCGAAAAAATTATAATTCCTCCATTCTTTTTCTATTACAACAATTGAGTTTTCACGTTTGCAATGCATAACTTTAACTATTAAATAATTATTTTTAGTTAAAATTATATAAATTTGTTTTTTTTGAATGTATATATCGAGCCGAATCTATAGTTCACATGACGATACTTTTCCTTATGTAAAAATCACAATAGATAGTTAATGGGTGGTGATGAGTGAATAGTGTAAAATTTCCATTGTTGCAATAGAAAAAGACGGAGGAAGTAACTTTTAAATCTATGAAACTTTTGAGGATTTAGGGAGGAAGGAAAGAGAAGAAATGAAAATATGTCATTGTTGGCTAAAGTTACAGACGAGGAGAAGAAGACAAAGAGCTACGGTTTGCTATTCAGTTAAAAATACATAGGAATATTACAACCTACCTATTTATACTAATTACAATTGGTAACAAAACTAATGCTAGAATTCCATCTAACAACCTAACTAACAACAATAACTAATACTCTAACAACCTAACAACACTAACCAAACCCTAAACTCCAACAATATGCATTGTGTTTCAATTAAAGTAGAGATTTTGAGATCAAGTTGAAACACGATTATAATACACATACATGAAATAAAACAATTAAAAGAGATGCAAAAGATTTTAAATATGGTTAGATCTCTACCCTAAGATCAATGTCCAACAAATCCACTAACATAAAATTTCCTAATACCTTACTCAATGTACAAAGTCCAGCTACTAACTCAAGTAGAGTGCTTAGCAAATGAAAATATCCAATGATCCGATTCGATTCGAGACTTAATTTTTGAACTTTTCTCTAAAAGATCAATATTTTTAATCATCGGATATCCGATGGATCTAATCTAGAAATTCTAATACCTAAAACTAGATATTCAAAATTTTTTCAGATCAGATACGGATCGAGATTTGACTAATCCGAAATTTCAAATGGGATGGGATGGGATCGGATAATCAGATTGAACAACCCTAAGTATTGAGAATGAGGTGAACACCTTGTGAAGGGAACGCTTGAGAGGGATAGGCATTATTGGAACACCATAATTGGTTTTAATTTATTTTTTTGTTGTTTAGAGAGCCACAAGGGCGAGGATAAAAATCGATCCCAGGATCTCTTGAAATCAGTAGGGGAGCTCTAACCAACTGAGCTATCCCTCACTCTCCATAGTTGGTTTTAATTTTCATAAGTAATGTGCTCATTTCCATATTTTGGGTTGTTAATTTTTTTTTTGTATAATTCAATTGGATATTTTCGGATATCCGTCAAATATTTGGAGATATCTGATGATCTAATTCGATTCCGAAACTTATTTTTTAAACTTTTCTTTGAAAATCAATAATTTTTTATTCGCCGGATTTCCGATGATCCAATCCGATAATTCGGATATCTGAAAATAGATATCTGAAACTTTTCAAATTGGATACTTGACCGATCCGAAATTTTCGGATGGAATCGGATCGAATAATCCGATTAAACATCCGTAATCATTGAGAGTGAGGTGAAAGACCTTGTGAAGGGAATGCTTGAGAGGGATTGACATTATTGGAATACCATAGTTGGTTTTAATTTTTGTAAGTAATGTGCTCATTTCCACGTTTTAGGCTGTTAATCTTTTATAAGATTTATGGCCAAGATTAGAATATAGCCCGGTCAATGTTAGGCCCAGATTAGAATATGGCCATCAGTATATGTTCTGTAAAATGTGTCGTTTGTTGCGTCATTTTTGTTTATTGTTAATATTGACAGCCCGATATCTTTGTTAATATTGACAGCCAAACTTGGTTGTTTGGCGACAGCCCAACAAGTACGATTTTCAAGAGCAAATATGGGCCAAGATAATTTGGGCCATTTGAATTTTAATCATAACAATATCACATTAACCCACAACAAATATAAATAGACATTAGAGAATTACATTTCAATCGTACATTTAAATCGTCATTAAACAACATAACAACACCCACAAAACAATATAAATAGACATTAGAGACTTTTTCTTTTTAAAGTTAAAAGGAAATTAATTTAAAGTTAAAATGTCGTTACAACTTAAAAAGATTTTTCTTGCAATGCATCCCTTTAAAGTGGCCAACTTTGTTAATTGCATCCCTTTGATTTCATCTCTTCAATTGCAAGATCAAATAACCTAAACACTTTTGAATTGCAGCCCAAAAGGCGTGAAGATAGGTCGGATTTGAGTTGCAATTTAAAAGTGTTTGGTTTATTTGAGGCTGCAATTGAAGAGATCGAAATAAAAGGGCTGCAATTAACAAAGTGGACGCTTTAAAGGATTGCATTTGGCAATTAACCATGAGCCACCTTATTCGCCTCCCTCTTGCTGTGCAAGAACTCGACGCTCCAGTTCCTAGCAAGCAAGATGCATATGTCCATGATGACCACCCCAACGGATGATTCTCCGCATCTAACGGCTTGGCCAACAACTGAGTAACACCATGCACATCACATTCCACTTCAAGCTTCGGGTAGCACCAGTCCCAAGCTATTTGAAGACCTTCACGAATCGCCATCAGCTCAGCTACCTCCGGAGAACTAGCTTCCAATTTTTTGGCAAATCCAATCTCCCACTTTTCTTTTGCGTCCTTGAAGACTCCTACAATACCAGCAGTAGGCCAATCTTCCTTCCATGATCCATCCGTATTGAGTTCGAAAGCGCCCATATTGGGGGGTTTCCATTTCATCTCAATCTTCCCCGTGCAACCTACCTTTTCTTGAATCTGAAAAGCATTGAGGTTAGTGTGAACATCCACCACCACCCTATTGAAAAGGAACCTGGGGTGCGTGACGGCTGCTTCAAAGGCAACTCTATTTCTAGAGCACCAAATATGCCACAAAGAGGTGGAAAATTTAACAATCAAAACATCATCTTGATTCAGATTAAGTTTTACCCAACCCTCCCAAGAAAAATGAAAGAAATTCTGAAAAATGTTTTGAATATTGACTCTAAAATGACTGGACGACACATTAAGCACAGCCAGACAATTTCTAAACAAATGAATTGAACTTTCCGCTTCTTGAGTACATTGAATGCAGACAGGGGAGAAATTAGGCATTATATTAGAAAGAAACAGAGCAGAAGGGAGAATTTTATGCAAACAATTCCATATTAGCAATTTGTATTTGAGAGGCACTCTTAATCTTCAAATCCTTCTCCATTATCTTACATCACCTTGAAGATTATGGGTCTGGCTTTCTGCAAGAAAGTAAGCGGATTTCACATTGAAATTACCTTTTTTTTATCCGAGAACCATATGAAACCGTTATCAGCCATATTGAAATATAGGAAGGGGGGTTCTCACATTTTTCCTAATGATCTCCTTAAGGAGCAAACCATTAATTCTACTTGTATCCCAATTCCCACTTCTAATTATATCACTGACTCGGAAATGAGAGATATAGTCTGGGATTTCAGTTGTAGTGCACCGTGCAAGGGGACCTTCTCCCACCTACCAGTGGTACCACAATTAAAGTATCCTTCCCATTCCCTATTCTTCTTTTAAGGCCTTTCTCCATAAGACCTCTACCCCTTTGCAATATCTTTCTGAGAGGGGTTTGATGACTTTTAACACTAGCATTAAGGACAGCATCCTTCTCCCAATACCTGGGTTTCAAAAGTTTGACCCAAAACTTATCTTCCTTTTTTAGAATCCTCCATCCCAGTTTAGCCATGAAAGCCAAATTGCAGTTCTAGATATTCCTGAAACCCAACCCACCCATATTTAATGGTCTGCAAATCTTACTCTGGGCCATCCTAGAAAGGTACCGAGATCTGTCGACTTTGTTCCACATAAACCTCCTACACTCCATTTCTGTTTCTATCGTCACTGAGACCGGCAGGATGGAGGTTTGCATCCCATAAACCGGGAAGGAGGAGACAACATATTTGATTAGAATGCATCTTCCCTCCATGTTAAGGAATTTTGATTGCCAACCTCTAATTGCATTCTTAACTTTGTCAAGCAAATCCAGATAATCCACCTCTTTATTTTGTTGGGAAGAATGGGCACCCCCAGGTATCTCCCAAAACTCGTGGAGCCTTTTAGCTTCAAAGTAGAAGGTAGAATTCTCCTCTTTTGGTGATGCATCTTAGGGGGAAAGATATAGTGGACTTGTTCACATTCACTATAAGGACAGACATCCTCCCAAACTCTTCTAAAACCCCCCATAATGGTTTCCTCATTTTCATTGGAAGTTTGACCAAAAAGTAAAATGTCATATGCATAAAAAAATATGGGAAATTTCAACATTATTGCCTATCTTGATTCGTTTCCACTCCTTTTTTCCAACCTATCCCCAATCATCAAGGAAAATATTTCCATGAAAAGAACGAAAATGTAAGGGGAAAGCAGATACCTTGGCGAATTCCCCTATTGGGAAGGAAAGGACTTGTAACCTCTCCATTCCATAATGAGGATATAGAAGGAGCGAGATCATATATAGTCCATGATAAGATTCACCAGACCCCTATGAAAATTGAAGCCAAGGAGAGTGTCTCTGATAAAACCCCACTCCAAACTATTGTAGGCTTTAGACAGGTCAATTTTCATTGCCATCACATTTTTCTTACTGGAGCACCCTTTAAAAAAATATTTTTTTTCACCAAATACCCCTGACAAATCACGAAATTTCACAATATACCCTCAATGTTTCAGATATTCACCATATTACCCCTGAGTTTCCGAAAACGTTCACCAAATGCCCTTTTTCTAACGGACGTTAACTTGCGTTAGCATTATTTACAATTTTGCCATTATTAACCCCTAACCCTAACCCCTAAACCTTAAAACCCTAACCCTAATCCTAACCCCTAACCCACCATCCCTACCCCTCCCCTCCACCCCCGCAGCCCCCCACCCCCCCCCCTCGCAATGCCCCCTCTCTCCCTCCCCCCGCATCCCCCCATCTCCTCCCCCTACATCCCCTCCCTGTCCCCCCGCAGCCCCCGCAACCCCTCCCCCCTCCCCCGCACCCCCCTCCCCCACCGTTGTTCGCTATTACACCCACGATTCTCCTCTGTTTTCGAATTTCGGGGTATATTCAAATATGATTTTCGAATTTTTGGGGCCGTGATTTTTGAATTTTTGGGGGCCGTGGTCTTTGCGGGAAGTACAACGAGGAATAAAGGGGAGTGGCCGAGGGTGGCATGCCGCTCGGCGGCGGTCTTGGTGGTGCTGCAAGGCTTGCCGACGACGGTCGGGATGTGGAGAAGTGGTGGCTACGAGGGTGGAGGGAAGGGGGGAGGTGGGGGGGCTGGGTTGGGGGGTTGGCGGGGGAGGGTGGTCGGTTAGGGTTAGCGTTAGGGATTAGGATTAGGATTAGGGATAGGGTTTTAGGGGTTAGGGGTTAATAATGGCAAAATTGTACATAACACTAACGGCAAGTTAACGTCCGTTAGAAAAAGGGCATTTGGTGAACGTTTTCGGAAACTCAGGGGTATATGGTGAATATCTGAAACATTGAGGGTATATGGTGAATTTCGTGATATGTCGGGGGTATTTGGTGAAAAAACCGTTAAAAAAATGAGCCATCTCTTTAGTAATAATAACGTTTTCCTGGATATTCCTTCCCTGGATAAAGCTAGTTTGTGAAGGATGAATCAAATCCCTAAGAAAAGGTTTTATCCTATTAGCTATGACCTTAGTTAACAATTTATAAACCTTGCTGCATAACCCAATAGGACGAAAATCTTTACACTAAATAGGGGAGTCTAACATAGGAATTAGGGTTAAGTAGGAGTCACTTAGGCCCTTAGGAACACAACAATTAACAAAGGCCTTGGAAATAAGGTCCACCATGCTTGGGCCCATATTATCCCAAAACTTCTTATAGAAAATCGTCTGGATCCCGTCAAGCCCAGGGCTTTTCATAGAAGGCATCTAGGCCAACGCATCTCTAGAAAAAACTCTATTTAAAAAAGTCATTCATCATTATTTTTAATTCCCCATAATTTGAGACCCGAGCCCCACTAGTATCTTTTAAACAGACTATCTTCTTCCTACAATTTTTAATTTTAGTCGTGTGAAAATATTTTGTGTTCATGTCCCCCATTTTAGCCTGGTCCACCCCCGCTTTCTGGGCCCAAAGAACCCTCTCTTGTTTAAGGAGGTCATTATACTTAATTAACAATTCTTTCTCAAGGTTTGAAAGGAACACCGGATTCCTTTCCCCCAAAGTTTTTCCCAACCTGGCCATCACTCTTTTTTTTTTGCGCCGAACCACCAAAAAAAAATTTATTCGAAATTTTAATTTTATTAATAAACTGATATCTAGTTACCAAAAAAGGAGCTTGTGTACTCCACACCTCATTGATAACATTTTGAAAATCTATTTTATTTGGAGGAGAGAGAGTGTGGGCCAATGGTTAAAAGGTAGAAGAATTAAAATAATAGTGGGTCATATCCAAAAATAGAAGTGTAAAGAGTATTCTGGGACAGATGAAAAAGGAAAGTGTAAAGAGTATTTTGGGACAGAGGGGAGTAAATAAGTTTCAAAAAAAAAAAAGAATTTTGAAAATGAATTTTGGAGATTTTTTTTTTTGAGCCATTTTTGACCGGCCACCTAAAATTCCAAATTTATGATAGTGGTTACAAATCTTGGTTTAATCTCCTAATTTATGGTGAAGGTTACAAATTATTTAATTTTGGGAATTAAGTACTACCTATTCTACTCCTATAAATACCCCATATCTTAAGCCATCTTTTCCACACAAAAATTTTGAAGAATCCAAACTCTCTTACTTCAAGGTTCTTCCTTCTCTTCTTAATCTATTCTAGTTTCATATTTCTTATTCAAGTTCCAATTTTCTTTATATAAAAGTTTTGTTATCCTTTTTGGTCAAGGAAAGGTTTGATTGGTTTTTATGAACTTGGAATGTTCAAAAAGTTTTTTATGAGAAAAGGAGATTATTTCATGACTTACAAGTCATATTATTATTATTACCCTTGATTAACATCAAGAAGAATTTGTTCATGACTTACAAGTCATATTATTATTATTACCGCTTGATTTAACATCAAGAAAGATTTATGCTTCAAAGTCCACTTGCTGGCAATTATTGTTACCCCTTGATATAGATCCGTGATGGGATGACTAGTTTGGGGGGGTGTGCACACTTAGGAAAAGGAAGGGGAGATAAGAAGAGGAATTGTTTTCAAGATTATTTTTAATCCAAATTATTTGGAAAGAGTTTGTTTTTAAAGAGTTTATTCTTGAATTATTAGTGATGGAGTTTTCGAAATATAAATTGTTACGAACTAGCAAATGTGTTACTTATCTAGTACATTTCGTACTCAGTTTTATATTGACGCGTATTTCATTTTTCCTATTTGGCTTTGCCCTGTTTACCTTTTGGTAAGCAGTTTGCAGGTGAATTTTGGATGTGCATGGGAGCATACTAGGAAGAGGATCTTCACCTAGATTACGGTGTTTTATTTATTTTAAGTTTGAGACAATATATATTTTTTTAAATAATAAAGAAGTATTATGATTCTAGTTAAAGTCTTCCGCTGCAAATTATTTAGTTGGTTAGTAGTTGGTTGCCGAAAGCGTGTTTATCACGTGGCGGTAATACTCCTAAATTACTCAAATATTATTTATTAAATTAGTTATCTTAAAGTGAGTAATTTGGGGGTGTTACAACATATCCTAAACTTAACAGAAAACTAAGTGAAGTCAATGTTTAATCATCATTAAGGTTATGTTGTTAAGTGCTACAGATGTTGAGTGCTACTTCTGATAATTAAAAAAAATTTGGCTACCATTAATAGAAAGCCAAACCTTGTGGCTGCCATTGAGAATTTCCCTTTTTATTTTCTAAACATGCTTATTTCATTTTTAGCATGTCAAGCTATGGCATTGTAGATTAGTGGTATCATGAGTTTTCATAGCATATCTTAGATTATTTTATGGATGTATATGGGTTGGATTATACTTTGTTTGGATGGATAATTTTATCGATGTATCATGAGTTTTCATTGCATATCTTGATTATCATATGAGTTGGATTAAGCATGGTTGGATTATTTTAGAGTTTGAGTTGTGTTTGTATCTTCAACTTGGCATTTCATTAAACTGAAAGGAGAGTATGTTTCTTGCTTTAAGAAATTGTTGAGCTTGATTATTGATACTACCAAGAATGCAGAGCAATTGCCTACTCCTAGCTGCTGCTGCTGCCAACAAACTGCTGCTCAGCAAGAGTACTAAATGATACATAATATGTAACTTTCTCTATATTAACATAATTTGCAATGAAAAATGATACTTTTATATATGTATACCAGTTTGGGGATCATTTAGGACTAAAAAATGCAAAAAAAATTATTTTTATGGGGCTGTAGTTTTGATAAAATCCGCAGCCCTTAATTGATAAAGGGCTGCGATTTTGATCAAAACCGCAACCCTTAATTATTAAGGGCTGCAGTCAATAACCGCAGCTAGAGATGTCAATTCAGTTACTCGAGTCGGATTCAGGTTGGGTCATCTCAGGTTTCAGGTCATGTTCGGTCAAGTCGTGTTAGATCATTAAATCAAACAGGTCGGGTGCAGGTTGGGAATGATCGTAATTCGGTCAAGTCTGCCTCGGTTTATTTCTTCTTTCAAGTTCGACCGGTTTCGACACAGTCAATTTCGGTGCAGGTCATCTTTCGTGGTCAAGTGGTGTCGGATCGGTTGTAATCCCATGTATTTTTATGAATTTTATAAATATATTTTAATATATAGTTATTAATATTTTAATATATTTTAGCGTTTTAATGATTTAATTTTTCAAAGGTTGACTATTTGAAAGTTAAAGGATTTGTTTTAATAATTTATTCAAGTCAAATATTTATTAAAGACATACTTTGAAATTGTTTGAAACACTTAGTGGATTTGAAAAAAGAGTTTAAGTGGGCTTGAGAACCCAAATACTAATTCTAGTAATGTTAGGAGTTCAATCATCATTCATTTTCATCAGTAAACTCTAATCTAAGCCCAATTGTCTTTTCCTAAACCCACAAAGGGGAAACAATAAATACCCCATAAACCCCAATTTTCCCCACAACTCTATTTTCTCTCTCCTCCTTCCTCCCACATATTTCGGCCTTCTCTCTCTCTCCTTTCGTTTTATTTTTTTTTCGTGCGACTTTCGACCACCGCCGGTCAGCGTCGCCACCTGCTGCCGCCGGGTTGCCGCCGCCTTGCTGCCACCGCCGGCCTTCCTCCTCCCTTTGCTTTGGTTTGTTTCTTTTCTTCCTCCTCAAGTTTTCTTCAAAGATTATATTTTTAGGTTTGGTTTTAATTAATTTATGTTTAAAAAGTTATAAGTTGGTGATTTATTATTGAATCTAAGTTATATAATTTATGTGTTGATAAAATAAAAATCAGATTTACATATTTGAGTTTAAAGTAGATTTTAAAATATCAAAGCATGGATTTTTATGGTTTAAGAAATTGGAAAATCATAGTAGCATGTTATAAACTATGAAATTGATTTACATTATGAATTTAAGCATGTTTAAGTATGTTTAAAGAGAGTTTTAATAAATTATATGCTGCTGGAATTTTAGAAAGGTTGTTATTAATGGAGTTTTAAGGATTTTAATGACTAGTATAGTAGCACTATGCTAGGAAGCTTTAGTAATTGAAGTTTTAATGATGGAAACAACTTTTAAATATTTTTAAGGGAGGTTTAAAGTATTTTAAAGTTACTGGAAATTATTTGAGTATTGATTATAAATTTATATTGGTTGTTTTAGGCGGAGAATTCTCTCTAGGCGACTTTTAAGATCGTTAAGTGGCCTATCAGTTTGTTTACACAAGGTACGTACATACCTATGTGTTGATTGAGATAGTATCATGATTTAAGGAAGGAAATTATGTAGTATCATGTATAGGAACTATGTTGAGTTCATATATGATATTTATTATGTTGGATTTTGCATGTTTTATGCTGTGGTGTAAACATGTGGATTATGAGATTTATATATCATGTTTGTATGGAAGATTGATGCAAGCATGTTGGTTGGGAACTTTATTGTTATTAATTCACATGGGGGAATTAATATATTGATTAGTATTAGATCATGATTGATCATTGTTCCCTTTTAGTATTTCATTGCTTTATAAGGACCGATGGCCTTATTTGGTAAGTTGATATTTTCTGCTTATGAAAGGTATTTTGGTTGTTGGCTAGGTTCAACAAATAAGAAAGTTTGGATTAAAGTTGAAAGTAATCTTGGATTGTTAAGTTGTGTGATCACTTATCTAATCCTAAGATAAAAAGAGAATTGTGGTTGTTTGATGATTTTATTATTTGTGTTGCTTGTGAGTCATAATAAGTAATAACTGGTAAATCATGTAAAGTGAAACTGGATAGCAATAATTTTATACTGGTGCACGTCTGAAGTGTGGACAATTAGGAGTTGGAGTACATGGTGGTAGCCCATGGCTTTTTCTGGGTTTCGGGTTGATCACCGTTCCTATTTTATCAAAAGGTTCCTCGATATCGTAGGTCATTTTGGAATACGGAGTCACACCCGTATTTCGTCTTCCTAGGGGAAGGCTGTTTTAGATGAGACAACTCGGTCCATTGACTATTCCATTTAAAGTAATAAGAATGTTGTTTAAGTTTAGTTCAGTAAAAGTTATCTGCAAGTTATTATGTTATTATTTATTCTTGCCTGTTATTTATTAGTATCATGTTAGGTTTATTTACTTGTCTAGTATGTAGTACTCAGCTTTGCTGATTACGTGCTTTTGTTGTGTATGTTGATCATGGCTTTGCCTTATTGATCTTGTGATGACCCATTTTGGTGAGCAGGCTCTAGGGATCAATGTGCATAGTCCATCTAATAGGTTCGAAGATGATGCATCATTGGGATCGGGATTTTGGAGAGCTTGTGTAGTTTATATATTCTGTACTTTTGAGCTATACATTTTATAGTTGGTTTAATTTGGTTTAAAGGTTGACTTTGGTTGTTGGTTGGTTTTGGAGTTGACTTTATTGTTGAGTAAGTTTATTTATAAAGTTTATTATTATTGTTTTCCACTGCAAAATTCTGAATAAGCGGATACGTTTTCATACGGGCGATAATGCTTTGATGATTCTCTATGTTTTATATTAAAAAGGTATTTTAGAAAAGAGAGAATTGTCGGGGTGTTACAAAGTGGTATCTGGGAGCTTTAGGTTTTTATTGGCCTTTCGTGCCAACTTTAAGTCTTTAGGCGCCTAACTAGCTAGTTACTTAAAATGAATTTCTTAGAATTGAGCTCCTACTTATTCATTGTGTACAAATTAACTTTCGAAAGTTCTTTTTCAAAATTTCAAGTAGTATTTCGGTTCGAATTAAATTTTTTTCGAAGGGTCCGGATTTTTTTTATTGTGTCCGAAATTTTTTTATTTTTTTATTTTTATTGAGTTCGAAAAATTTCGAACTATAATGTTTAATTTTTTTATTATTTCGTTTTTTTCGGTTCCTTTATAAATTCGAAATTATTTATTTAAATTATTTTAATACTCTAGTTTATTCTGATTATTTATTAGATTATGAGAGATGGGTAGTATAGGAAGGGCATATAGGATAGAAATATTATATGTCTGCATTAAATAGTTAGTTCAACATGATTATATTTTTCTTCCCTGCTAACTGTTTATGTTATTCCTATGCTTTATGTTGTCGGTTATTCTTTCTTATTGTTTATTGTTGGGATTATACGTTAAGTGAGAGTACCAATTACTTATAGAAGTTATATTTATTTATTATAGATTCCTAGCCATGTCTGATAGAGAAGATACTAGAGTAGGGAGCTACTACAACCCTATTGTGTTGAGTGATGATGAGTATGATGGAGAGTCTGATAGTGAGAGCTACACCAGCCTAGAGATAATTATGTGTTGTGTTTTGAAAGTAAACATTCCTGATAGCAATGATGAGGTTATTCAGGAGTTTGATCATACTAGAGGGCAAACCTGAAAGGACATCTATAGTATTACTTGGAGATCTTATCTGAGCGATGTGAGTGATTCAGAGTTGGACGAGGATGGTCATCAACCCAAAAGAATTCGAAGATCTACTAGACCTAGAAATCCAGGTTATTATTATTATTATTATTATTATTATTAAAGTGGAGACTCTGGAGACTTTGAGGATGAAATATTTACTCCATAAAAGTATAAAGAAAATAAGGATAGGAATGATAATGTAACTCTATAGAGTATTTATTTATGTTCTAAGGTTAGAAGTTGAATAAGTAGCTAAGCTACAATGGTTTAAATTTCCTGCTTTAACATCTTGATATTGTCGAGGAATAAGTTGGTTATTTTGGATTGGAAAAATATTATTATTATTGTTTGAGGAATAAAAGTAAAGATTTAGTTACTCAAGTGAGCAAGAATTTATTTTGGCATGTGAATGGGAATATTTTATTTTATCTTATTGTTGTGATTGAATTTTATCCTCACATGTGTTATTCTTGATGTGAATATTTTCATGAATGATTATATGTTCCCTGATGATTTATTATGTGATATTATTATAACTTCATGAGAAATTGTATGTTGATGCGATCTTTATGGTCAAATCAAATGTTGCCTTCATAGAGAATGGCATGTAAGTTATGTATCAAAACCTAGAGTAGAGTTACGTTAAAACTTTAGGTCGCGCAGTAAAATGGCTAACAACGATAACGATTTAGCTTCTGCTATTTGCCTATTGGCGGATAATTTGACCCGTGAAAGAGCTGAGCGTCCCGATCCTGCTGGGACATGTTTGAAAGATTAGCCAAAGTTAAACCACCGTACTTTAAGGGGCAAGCTGACCCTACCTTCTTAGAAAGTTGGATTAGGGAGTTTGAAAAGATTTTTGGAGCTATAAAGTAGGTCAAGCTGTATTGTGTTTGAAAGATGAGGATGACTTATGGTTGAAACAAAAATGGAAATAGACTTAGTGTTGTGGAAGGGTTTAGTTGGGATTCCTTTATTGCTGCTTAAGAGGAAAATTTTACCCTGCTTTTATGATAAAACAAAGGCTCGGGAGTTCATAAACCTTAGGATGGGGAGTATGACCATTTCTGAGTATTATAGCAAATTCATAGCAATGTCGAGGTTTGCACCTGAGGTAGTAGCCACTGAGGAGTTAAAGGCTCAAAGGTTTGAGCAAGGGTTGACTGATGAAGTCCAGCTCGGGTTAGTGTAGACACCAAATTTTGAACCCCTTTTTCGGATAAATAAAGGTTTTAAAAAAATAAAAATAACAAAATCATTATGCAGCGTGGAGCGCGCAACTCGGAGCGCGAGTTTCATTCCGTCGCACGATTTTCCATTTTTGCGTATTAATCATACAGCTTCGGCTTAGAAGTATAATTTTCGTGAGTCGTAGTCAATACTACCACCACCGTTTTAATAAAATGATTCGTAGTATAATCATGCTCGTCTTTATTAATTTGACGAGTTTTTTGTCTTAAGTTAGTCTTTCGGAAAAATGAAAAAAAAAAACGAGTCGCGATTAGGCGTCGGGATTTTAGTCGTTCCAAAACTGGCATTAATCAGTTTTTTTGATGGTCAAGTCATTGTTCATTGGATAAATAATAAGAATATATTCTTTATCCACTAAACACATCCTTTATCCATTAGTTAGAGAATAAGAATTATGAAAAGATGTGAGAATAAGAATCAAATCCCATGTTTAAGAGGGGGAAATCCGGATTTTTTCCGAAAAGGCCAGGTGTGCGCCAAGCACACAATCATGCGCCAGACGCAGGACCTTACGCTAGGCGCAAGGTGCTGTGCCTAGCACAGCTTCCTGCGCTAGGCGCAGCATTCTGGTCAGTTTCGTTTGCACGATTTTCAATGCATTTTTTTTTTGCATATTAGGATGTTTTAGGAAGAATATTTTCTGAAAATCTGATCTTGCCTCATTAATGAGCAAATCTAAAAAAGAATAAGAATACTTATGTTTCCAAAGAGATTTGATGATGTCATTAAGGTGAGGTCATTAGAGTGATGTCATTAGGGTAATTAGGGATGAAGTAAATCAGATTTTTTTGGATGAAAAATCTGATTTTCTACCTCTTTGAAACCCTAGTTCACCTCCCTCATTTTTCTATAAATACCCTCCAAAATTCACTTCAAAACCAAGTTGAAAAAACACAATTCAACTTCACTCTCAACTTCTCTCTCTAATACTCTTCTTCTCCTTAATTTTTCCATCTAAGCAAAGTCTTAATTAGTAAGTAGCAAGTTGAAAAAAACACAATTCAACTTCACTCTCATCTTCTCTACTCCTTCTCTCTAAAAATCTCACTTAAGAAAAAGAAAGTAAAAGTTAGTTAGATAATTAGTAAGTAAAGAAGTTCATCAAAAGAAGAAAAAAAACACAAAAAGAGTTTAAGTTAGTAATTAAGAAGATTTAGAAACTCACTTAGAAATTAAGAAAATCACAAAAAAAAGGTAGAAAAATTTACAAAAAGGAAGTGCATCATTGAGCTAGCAAGGTAAAGTTGAAGTTCTTGTTATTTTGATTATCTTATTAATCATCTACTAACTTCTTCCTTGTTTTCTTCTTACTATTTTTTAATCTTTGGAGTGATTTGGGTATGTGGAAGTCGTAATAGGTTCCCAACCTTAAATCACCTCACCTAGAATAGTCACCTCTAATGGGGGTGACTCTTAGGAAACAATGTGATTATGTGATTTTCCTTAATCAAGTTGTTATTCATCACAAAAAATAATTTCATAAAAAAAATTCAAGATAAATTGTGTAAAAACATCTCCATAAAAAAATGTGATGCTGTAATTATAATCAGTTTTAATTTCGTATTACATTTCATTTTTTGTCTGTATTATCAGAATAGTTTGTAGGATTTAATATTTTTCCTATGAGGTGCAAGATGTTTCCAGCAACTGGGCTTTCGAATTTCTAAAAAACGAATTTTGTGTAAATAATTAAAAATCATACAACTTTGTTGTGCAAAACTGATTTTGTCCAGTACCACCTAGGATTGTTCTGTCAATAAAGTTCAAAAAAAATCATTTAGATTAAACCAAAAACATCAAGTTTGAAGAAACCATTAGTATATTTTCAAAAATATAAAAATCATGTTTATATGAATTTTATACAATTTTACATCATTTTTACAAAACCATTCATGTAAATCACTAAATTCCAGAAAATTGATTTTCCTTTCAGTTAAGGAAATAAATAAAAAAAGGTCTTACAAATTTCCAATTCAAGTGAAAATTTCCAGTCTAGTTCTTCAAAGTGTCTAAAATGTTCATACTATAATTCACTTCAAAATGAGTTCAATAAGTTAGATAGATCTCAAAGAACAATTTGAATAAAGGTCATGTTTTTACCAGTTTGAGTATAAAATTCACCATAATTCAAGTGGTCACTAAAAACTAGTAAACTTTTGACACAACATAAAGAACTCACTGATCTATCCATAGATGTATCAAATTCTAAATTTAACGCTTTATACAGAAAGTTATGATCTTTGTAAGTCAGTGCAAGAACAAAAGTGCAATCTGGAAATTGAAATAAAGTGATTAACTCACCTTTCATAAAAAAAATATATTTTCTTCATACGAAAATGTGAATAAAAAATCATGAACTTTTAAGTTTCTCTTAAAATGACTCATTTTATCATGTAAATATAAATTAATAAAAATTGTCATTAAAAATCAAAATCAAAGAAGTTAATTAATCTTTAACTTTCATAAATTCACAAATAAACATGAATTCCAAAGCCCATTCAAGGAGATGAAGATAAAGTAGCATCATGGTGAAGATCAAGATTGAAGATTTGTATAGATCATAGATTTTGTACATATTGTTGTAATAATAATTTCTTTGTAAATAATTATTGCATCACTCAATTAATAAAAAAACATGGAGATGTTTATGCATAATTTTCATAAATAATTCCACAACTCTTTTTAATAAAATGAGCAACCAATGCTACAAATATTGCATGTTGGGCCAATATATCATAGTATATGAATCAAATGACCCGATCTCAATTAAGAGGAAAAATTGCAAATCTAACTAAGTTAAATTGTATGATGATCCATCTTACATTTTAAAAATGTGTTCTCCATATTCAAATGGATTAATCATATAATTTGACATAATTAGATTGGTAATTATGATCTCCGAATTGATTTTAGGCCATTTCACGTGTCTCGCTTTAAATGGCCAAATTCCAATTAGTCAAACACAAATCTCCAAATTCAATCTCAAATTGATCATTTCTCTCCAAATGACTTTATAATCTTCAATAAAGATTATTTCCCAAAAGCCTTCAATTAGGAAGCAAAACCTTCTAAGACCTCTCAAAAATCATAAACGTGATCACTATTAAGGTGGTTATTTCAATCCTCGATTAATCGCTAATTAGAGTGGTTAACACAAACTTCTTTTAATCACTAATTAGGGTGATTATCTCCAATCTCATTTAATCACTAATTAGAGTGATTATCTTAAACCCTAATAATCGTTAATTAGGACGATTATTCTTCTCGTTTAATCACTAATTAGAGTGATTATCTTAAACCTTAATGATCGTTAATTAGGACGATTATTTTTCTCATTTAATCACTAATTAGAGTGGTTATCTCAAACCTTAATGATCGTTAATTAGGACGATTATTTTTCTCATTTAATCACTAATTAGAGTGTTTATCTTAAACCTTAATCATCATCAATTAGGGTGATTATTTCCTAACTTTCATTGTTAATCACTAATCAAGGTGATTATCTTTCCTTTTAAGTTTAATCACTAATTAAGGTGATTATCTTAGTCCTTCATATTTAATCACTAATTAAAGTGATTATCATAACCCCATTTTAATCACTAATTGGAGTGATTACCTCATTTCAAATAGATTTGTTTAATTCTAAAAGTGAGTTATTCATAATCTATTCCCCCCTCTTCTTTCCCCAGTGGAATTGGCCATTTAGGGTGAGACATAAGCACGAACTACGACGGTTTTGATCCATGAGTGGATTCCAATCCCGCAATGATTGGTACGTAGTGCAACTTCAGTGCTCAAACCTACCATGTACAAATGATATATTGGTCCTAAATAAAAATGGTTAATGTGTATATGTGCAAATTATGTGATTTTCTTTCTTTTTAATAGCCATGATTACTTTAAAATGGAAAATAACGCATTTAGTAAGAGCCCGTTCCTTAGAACGGAAGAGGAGACGAGTTCCAGACGTTCGCACCTCTTAACCTAAACCCCGAACCCTATCTCATGGTATGAAAGACCATTTTTTCAAAAAAGCCTTATCCATATGAAGTCATCATCGTTTTAAATGATTTTTCTTGAAATTGATTTTAAAACGATTTATTAAATAAATCTGTCCCTATTCAGATATTAATAGGGTGGCGACTTCCAAGTTTTCTAAAACTCAAAGTCCAATGGGAGACTTTCGTGGGATTCAGACCGTTAATTAAGACAGTAAAAAATCGGATACCACAGGCTGGCGACTCCACTGGGGAAAGAAACTTCCACTTGAAGTATAAGAGGTTAAAACCTGAACAATGCGTTATTTTCCATCTGTATATATAATAAAAAGTTAATCATGACTATTCCCAATTTAATTTTTGTATATAGCATGCTTATGTGAAAATTACGTGTGCTTGGTAGTTTATCGATCCATACACGTGCACTCTTTTTAACCATTTTCTTATTAGGTATGATACCTCTGTCTATTGGCAAGGGTCAGAATTTTAGAATGACAAATTAATGAATTAAGGGCGTAAAACCTGCATCCGCGAGCTATTGCGACCGGCTCTGTCAGGAGCGTCCACCCTCGATGGACACAATGGAAGTGACTCGAGGCCACTAATCTCTCCTTAAATGAATCATCTTTTAGTTGACTTTTAGGACACAAGGATCAATGCACAAATGTCCTTTATTTATTTCAGTTATTGAATAATGTGAAAAATTTTCAAAATTCCTCAGTCCGTTTTCAGTCGGTCAATACTTCAGTAATCATTAACTGTAGCTGAATTGCTACCGAAATGATTATTAAAATATTATGAGTATTCTTGTTTATTTATCACAAGTGTCATGTAAAAAAAAATGTGCTCACCCATTTTCAAAAAAAAATACTCACATTCACTTCAAAATTCTTTTCATTCAAATTGGTTTTTCCAAAAACAAAATTAATTTCTAAAAAAAAATCCAGTTTTAAAGATATAATCCCAAAATAAAACAAAAAATTTGAAAAAATGAAAAATGAAAAGAGTCGTAATCACGAGTTCAAAACGTGTCATGTTTAGGAATTAGAACATATAGTCTAAAATACGAGAAGTCTAGTCTATAAAGAAAAAATTGTGTCAAAAGGGATAATTGTTTTCGAAAAAAAAAGAGGATTCTTCCATTTCCTTCTAAAAAAAACATATAAAGAAAAATTTATCATTCATTGACTAACATTGTTAGTGTGAACGTACATTTCAGGTACTTCAAATTAGTCTAATCCTAAGAGGTGGAACAGACGTATTCAAATAGGAGAATATATGGCCTGGCGCCTAGCAAACTGAACTCGAAAAAAAGTTGAGAAGAACCCGAGTACTTCACATTAGTCTAATCCTAAGAGGTGGAACAGACGTATTCAAACAGGAGAATACATGGCATGGCGCCCGACAAACTAAAGTCTGAAAAAGTTTGAGAAGTACCTGAATCATTTAATTGCTTTTATATTGTACTTTGTAGGTAGAGCTACGTGCGGCTTGATCCCCTAAAAAAAAAATCTAATGTTGTATGCATCTATCTTAGTTTCTCTACTATGTAATGTACTAAAAGGGGTACGTAGGCAACTCATTTTCCGAGTGCAGCTGCAAAAACAAAAAAATTTATGTTAAATTTCATTTCACATATTAGAACTACGTTGGGCCTGATTCTCCGTTCAAAAATCAATCATCACCGAAAAAAACTTTCCCAAATCCAAATACACTTATGGAGATACGTAGGCAACCTTCGGGTGCGGCCCCTTTTGCATTAAATACTTTCTTTTGCGGTTTCAACACTTAGAAGTAATCAATAGATGCAGACCACTACAAAGAAGAACGCTATCTGGGGCATTATAATTTGCCCAAATGAGGACACATGCCTCGTTATACCTCTTTTCTCTTATTTCTGTAGTAGCAGGAAATGGAAGGATATTATCAAATTGATTTTGAAAAATATTTGTGTATTATCCCAAAACAAATGAGTCCAAGAGTGGCAGTTTAAAATGTAAATAAAAAGTCCAAGTCTAAAAAAAAAAGAGAATAACAAGTCAAGGAAATCTAATGAAAATCTCAAAACAAATGATAAAGTCAAGGTTTCACACCTTTTGATAAATGATAACTGAAATGGGGGTTAAAAGAAAAAAAATAATTTTCAAAGATATCATTTCTTCATTCCCTGCAAAAAAACAAAAAAAAAAAGAGAAGAAGAAACAAAGTCTGGACAAACTTCTGTGTTAACTTTTTCATCTCATTTCACAGGAACTCCGCCTGGGCCCGCTCAGGATCTAGGCTGATTCGCCGAAGTTCTGACCATAGTGAACGTTCTCTGTCAATAATACTGTCATCCTTGTCTACACCAGCTGTATTCTCTGCTACACGTCTCAACAACATGTCTGAAATTTCGAACAACGAGCACAAACAAAACTCTACCCCTCCACCTGATCCAATGCCTGAGCTCTGAGGACTTGTCCAGGCCATGCTTGACCGACTGGATAATATTGAGCAAACTGTGTTGGGCATAATACGTCAAAGTGCCCAGATGCCTCCTCCTCCTCCTCCTCCAGAATCGGAAGTAGCTTCGCCTTTTCATCTTGAGCCTCTGAACAATGAGAGAGAAATTCCCACTAAACTCGAGGAAGAAGTAGTCAAGCTTAAAGAAGTCTTAAAAGGCATGACAAAGGCTGAACCATGGATGGATATTCATGGATTAACTCTTTTCCCGAAGGCACGATTACCCCATGGTTTCAAAATGCCTAATCTGACAAGGTTTGATGGGACCGGTAGCCCCACCAATTTCCTGAAAATGTATGTAGGGGCAATGAGTCCCTGGGGAGTGGAAGAATCCTTGATGGCCCAACTGTTTCAACAATATTTAGATGGTCTTTGCAAGCACATTGGTTCCTCAACCTTGAAAATGCAAAAGAAATCCACTTGGCCGACATAGTCGAGAGAGTTCTCAAACCAATACAAGTATAATGAAGAAATTGATGTTACTAGAAGGGATCTGGAGACCACTTCTCAAAACCTCAATGAGACATTTTCTTCATTCATCACTCGCTGGAGAAACAAGGCTTCCAAAATGATGAGTAGGCCTAATGAAGAGGAACAACTGCAAATGGATGTAAAAAACCTTCTTCCTGTCTATCAGAAGCATATGGCATACCAGTATTTCCCGACTTTCAAAGCTTTGATTGCTACGGGAACTTTAGTTGAGGATCTTTGTGAAAAGGGGAGACATCAAGAAAGATGAACCTATTGGCAGCGCTACTTATAATGCAAAATTCGGAAATAACAAAAGAGCCCCCAAACAATGATTCGAAGACTCCTAAGACAACTAATGCGATCCATGCCATTGGCGCATCGTCTGCATTCCAGTTGCGACCACAAAGGAACTTTACACCTTTGAACATGACTTATTCCCAAGCTCTCTCCAAGTTGAAAAAGGCCAATCTCATTCAACCCTTGAATCCGCGCCCACCTCCTAAAAATCCTTACCCTGGTTATGACCCCAATCAAAATTGTGAATACCATCAAAGCCCGGGGCATAATACTGAAAGCTGCACGGCTCTAAAGCATCAAATTCAAAACCTTGTGGATGATGGAAAACTTTCTCTGGGATCCATCTCCAATAAACCAAATGACTCTCAGACTAACATCACAAAAAAAACCCTTCCCAATCATAAACCCTCATTCGCCATTAATGCCATCTCTGCTGCTTCGGACGGATGCGATCCAATTCAGTTAATCCGCAAGACAGTTCCTTAAATGTATGAAATGCCGATAGCCGTAGGTAATAAGTGTATGGTCTATAACTATTCCACTCAAGAAAAAGTCAAAATGATGCCTTGTAAAGACCCCAGCTTCACTCTCAACAAAGATCCATTCTCTGACATGTGTGGAACTTGGACTATGATGGTGCCTTCTTCATTTTGGACTCCGATGCTGATGAAGATGCCTCTTCGGTCTTAACAATTGCGGAGAAGAACACTGGAGGATATTCCACCACTCCAAATACATACCGGAGCCCTATCTGCCTCGATGATCTTAGTGATGAGGAGTATGTGGATATCTCTCATTTGACTAGAGTAGGCCGTCACTTTAAACCATCCCATTTGGAGGATGAAAATCCTTTGGAGGTATTGAGAAGGAAAGAAAAGGGCAAAGAGCTAATGATAGAGGAAGGTAACATGGAAGATGATGCTATCAAGCGCATGAAAGAAGTAAATGCTAATGTTTCCATCTGGAAATTGTTAATGCATTCCTAGCCTCATAGGGCAGCTGTTCTAAAGCATCTTAATGAAGCCTCTGTAATCTCTTCTATAACACCTGACCAGATGGTGGGGCTCATTCATGGGGTAGATCGAACTCTCATGTTCACATACAATGATCTCCCTAACAATATCAACCACAACAATTCATTACACATCACTATACGTTGTAATGGATGGGAGATACCTAGGGTGTTGATCGACAATGGCTCCGCAATCAATGTTTGCCCTTTGCGCGTGCTAACAAGGCTTGGGTATTCAAAAGAGGATCTGGTACCATCCAACCAGGTGGTCAGAGCATATGATAATGCTAAGAGAGAAGTATTGGGTTTGATCAGCCTCCTCATTGAATGTGGTCCCGTGGCAAGGAAGGTAGAATTCATGGTCATTGACATACAAGCCTGTTTTAACTTCTTATTAGGAAGACCATGGCTGTATGAAAATAGAGCAGTAGCCTCTACTCTACATCAGAAGGTAAAGCTTCTCACTGATCAGGGTGCTGTGACTATTTCTGGTGATCCAGAAATTATGACCATCTCCAACGCCGGAAAATCGGTATTGTATCTGAACGAAGTAGAGGGCACAAGGTTGGATGGTTACACTATCCACTGTATCCTATCAGCACCTGAAAATTCCTGGATGAATGAGGTTCCAGCTACCACCTCAGATGCAAGCTCTGAAGAAACAGAACCAGAGTATAGTGAGGATGACGAGGAAGAAGTAGGAACTCCAAGCATTGACACTCATGATACCTCAATCGAAGCACCAGAGGAATCATGTATCGGCCATCCTCAAGACAATGACGATCATGACTCAAAGAAGAGATCTAGGACCGACGATTTTGACCTGGACTTTAATGTAGTATTCCCTGTTCGAGAGGTTCATACTGAGTCACTGATTCTCTTTCCAGGATATCAACATGAAGATCACTATCGTGAATTACCCCAATTCAGAAAATTTGATGGGAACGGTGATCCTTTTGTCCACTTAGTGGGATTTGTGAATGCCTTGCATCCATGGGGCATACCAGAGGAAGATTACTCCATGCTGTTTGACAAGAGTTTAGAAGGACCAGCTCTGGACTGGCACTATTCTTCAGATTGTGTAGATAGGGCTAGTTGGGAAAATGCTAGCCAAGCCTTTGTTAATTGGGCTCTCGAGCATAAACAAACTGATATCAAGAAGTTCAAGCTAGTCACTTTGCTTCAAGGCGGCTTGGAAACTTACTCACACTTTTGTTCAAGATGCGCTTACATTCGCGCCCAGCTTCGTGTCCCTGTTACTGATCGGGAACCTGAACGATTTCTATTATCGTCACATGGTTACTATCAAATACACCTCCCTCAGCCACATGGAACAGCATGGTTTTGACATCGATGATCTGAAATTGCAAGAAAAACGACCTCGAGAAGATTTTGAAATTCCCAACACAAATACGAGGGTATATGCTAAGTTGGACGAATCATTGAGTATGGTGTATGATCGTCTTAAGAGGCAAGGTATACTTCAGGTTCCAGCGTATGTGCACTGTTTACCCCTTCCTGGAACAGACATGAGCAAATTCTGCTATTATTGTCGTCAATTTGGGCATAAAACTGATCGATGCCATGACCTTTACTACAAAGTGCAAGGCCTGATTGATCGATGCATCATTAGTCCAACCCACAAAGAAATACCTGCAAGAAAGGTGTCGTCACATCCGCGACCACAATCCCAAGTCGATATCTTTCGCAAATTGGTTGAACAAGGTAAGATTCATCCACTTCCCAGACGCCCAGGGGCAAGTCCAGTAGGGTCAGATCTTCACAAGTACTGCCAATATCATCAGTTGCATGGTCACGGCACGAACCAATGTCATGCTCTCAGCCATCGCATCAAGCAAATCACCAACATAGCTCTTGTCTACCGCAAAGCAACTTGATAAGCTCACAGAGAAAAATCTTCGGTAAAAGTCCTATAGGGGGTTAGCCCATATGCAAAAAAAAAAAAAAACTTTCAGCTTCTTAGTATCAGAGAACTACGTGCAGCTTGAATCCCCATTATCACTTACACTTGCACTGTGAGATCACTCCACCTATGTAACACCTGGGGTACGTAGGTAGCTCAATATGAGTGCAACTGCTTTATTAAATAAAAAACTTTAGTTCTTTCTGAAATAAAGAACTACGCTGAGTCTGATTCCCCATAAAATGCACTTGGAGCAATGGGGATATGTAGGCAACCTTCGGGTTCGACTCAAATATATTAACCATTGTATTTCAAACAATGTGATCAGAATTCCAGATGCCAGTTATCACAGGAGCAAATTTCAGAATGCTGAATTGACGCATCAAGGGGGATACAAGCCCTAATCTCTATATTTTGTGTCTTTGTTCAAATATTAAGCAGGGAATGGAAGAATGAAAAAAAAAATATTTTCAACCCCAATGACAGTAAAATCATTTTAAAAAGGTTAAAATAAAGTAAAAAAAAAAAAAAAAAAACATTGCGAAGGTGGACCATTCCAGTCAAGATATGGCAAAGTTGTTTTCAAAATTTTTTGTACTCTACAATGCATTCTGCAATGTGTAGCCTTCTTTTCTTTTCTTTTAATTCTTTTTCTCTACCTATAGGCCCAAAAAAAGAAATTTGTCCCTTCTCTAAGGATGACCAATTACCGTCAGAAAACAAACGCCTCAGCCCTACCCACGAATGTGGTCAAAGAACCTGTGGGGATTGCTATGCAACCTCTGTCCAAAGGATTTCAAATTATGATGAAGATGGGTTATACTCAAGGAGCCGGATTAGGGCATGACGGTAGGGGAATGAAGCAACCAATCCCCGTAGTAGACAAGCATAACCGACATGGATTAGGATATGATCCGAGCAGCACTTCTCAAAACACCAAAAAACCTTCTTCTACCCTTAATGGTCAGTTCATCCTACAAGGAGATACTGAGCCATACTATGAGTTTCCAGAACCTTGGCTTAGTAGGAAAGAACAGAGGATTTTATCGGGATTAGAGATATTCTTCAATGAAGCTAGGAATTTGGACTTAATCAAAAGTTGGTTTGTCCAAGCACAAAACATGAAAAAAAGAAAATGACTCGGGGTGGATAACTCCGGAACATGGAGTCCTTAAGAAGCTTTTCGCTTCTGAGTCCTCTGGGGAAGGGGATTTTGACCCGGTGTCTTTGATGATGCCTTTTGGCGAAAGCATTGAACATAAGTGGAGTATTGAGTGTCAGGCAAAAGACGGACCTATAGAACTTAAAATGTTTTTAGGAAACCATCCTCCACATCCATCTCATGAAAATACCTTGTCACCTCCTTCTGATGGATATCATACCGATAGCTCATCTTCCAGCCAATCTACCTTGCATACCCAGTCATAAGACTCTGATAGTGAGGAAATTGAATATGAACCTTTATCTAAGTACATTTGCATGCAAGATGTTATTTCTGACAGTGAATTTAATAATGATGAATCACTTGATACAACTGAAACATACATAAAACCCATGGAAGAATCCATTGTAATTAATATTGGTACAGAAAATGCTGTAAAAGAAGTCAAAATAGGATCTTCCCTCTCCCCAACTGAACAATCTATGTTTATTGCATTATTAAAAGAGTATGTAGATGTGTTCGCATGGTCTTATGCTGATATGCCTGGTGTTAATAGAGAAATTGCGGAACATCGCATTCCGTTACATCTTGAAAGCAAGCCTAAGCAGCAAAAGCTCCGCCGAATGAAGCCAGAGGTTAGTCTGAAAGTGAAAGAAGAAATCCAGAAACAGCTTGATGCCAAATTCATCCAAGCTGTAAAACATCCAAGTTGACTCGCCAATATAGTGGTTGTACCTAAAAAGGATGGGAGAGTTCGGGTATGCATCGATTTTCGAGATTTGAATGCTGCGTCACCAAAAGATTGCTTTCCTCTACCCCACATTGATGTTCTTGTTGATAGTACGGCTGGTCATGCAATGTTTTCCTTCATGGATGGATTCTCAGGGTATAATCAAATACTCATGGCTCAAGAAGACATGACAAAGACATCTTTCATCACTCCATGGGGCACTTTTTGCTACCGAGTTATGCCTTTTGGTCTCAAGAATGCCGGAGCCACATATCAAAGGGCTGCAACCACTATCCTTCATGACCTCATCCACGACATTGTGGAGGTTTATGTAGATGACATGATTGTGAAAAGTGAAGATCGTGAGGGGCATATTCCTGCGTTAAGGTCCTTCTTTGAAAGAATCAGGAAATACAATTTAAGATTGAACCCTCAAAAATGTGTATTTGGCGTCACTTCGGGGAAGTTGTTGGGATTCATTGTCAGTCAAGACGGCATCAAAGTGGACTCTGAAAAGGTAAAAGCTATTCAAAGGCTACCTCCTCCAAAAACAGAAAAAGAAGTAAGAGGGTTTCTCGGCAGGATTCATTACATCAGCAGATTCATCTCACAACTCACTATGAGATGTGAACCCATATTTAAGCTGCTCATAAAAGGGGCATCCCATGAGTGGAATGAAGAATGTGAGGAAGCTTTTGATTCTATGATAGAATACCTTTCAAATCCACCTGTTCTAATGCCACCTAGACCGGGAGAACCCTCGATTCTCGTACCTCGCTATCACGAAACGGCTATGGGAGCTCTCTTAGCCCAATATCAAGAGGGAACAAAGAAAGAGGTTGCCATATACTATCTCATCAAGAAATTTCTTGAGTATGAGACAAGATATACCCCACTAGAAAAAGCATGTATCTCCTTGGTCTATGCCACGAAGAAGTTGAGGCATCACCTTCAAGCTCAAACTACCTATCTGATCTCAAGACTTGATCCAATCAAGTATCTGTTTGAAAAACTCATTCTTAGTTAAAGATTGGCAAGATGGCATGCTATGCTTTCTGAGTTTGATATTAATGTGTCAGCCAGAAATCTGTTAAAGGACGACCCATATCTGAAGCCCTAGCAGAAGGACAAATGTCAGAAGATGAGTATGACGATGCATTCCCTGATGAGTACTTATGCTTCATTGACAATCCACAATGGTGCGTGTACTTTGATGGAGCTTCTAATAGGAGAGGTAATGGAGCAGGTGTTTTGTTTGTAGATCTTGATGGAATCCATATTCCATTTCTTTGTCAAGTGGATTTCCCAACAACAAACAATACAAATTGAGTATGAAGCTCTGTATATATGGAGTAAAAGCCACCTTGGTAGCAGGGGCAAGACATCTCACTGTGTATGGAGATTCTAATCTCATCATATCTCAAACAATAGGAATTTGGAGGGTTAGAGATGAGAGACTTCAGCTCTACATTGAGTACCTTCAAGAGTTGATCCCTTATTTTGATGACATCAGCTTCAAACATCTTCCTCGAGAACAAAATAGTTTCACTGATGCTTTAGCCAATCTCGCTGTTAATTTAACATGGGATAATGGTACAAAGATCCAGTCAGTTTTAATTGAAGAAAGGAAGGGGCCTACCGTGACGGTAGCACAAATTGTCTCCGTACTGGTTCAATAAGATGATGATGATGATGATGTCTGGTACAAAAATATCAAGAAATTTCTGAAAACAATGCAATATCCAGAGGGAAGTGGCAAGAAGGACCGCATAGCCATCAGAAGGCTAGCTGCTCATTTTCTTATACTAAAAGGCAGACTGTATCACAAAGGGTTTGATGGTACTCTGCAACTCTGCTTAAACGACAGCGAAAATCAAGTCATCATGGAAGAAGTTCATGGAGGGGAATGTGGACCCCATATGAATGGAAGAATGCTGGCTCGTAAAATTTTGCGAGCAGGTTTCTATTGGAGCACTCTAAAAGGTTATTGCATTAGCTTTGTCCGCGCCTGCAAGCAGTGTCAGATATTTGCTAACCTCAATCATATGCCACCTGTGTCATTACATAATATGACTTCTCCTTGGCCGTTTTCAAGTTGGGGCATAGACATAATCGGACAAATTCATCCAAAGGCTTCAAATGGGCATCAGTATATTCTTGTAGCAATTGATTACTTTTCGAAGTGGGTTGAAGCTGCATCATTTTCGAAGCTAGGGGCAAAGCAAGTCTCGAAATTTGTGATTAACAACATCATCTGTCGGTATGGCATACCTTTTGAAATCATCTCTGATAATGGATCACAATTTGAGGGTCATTTGAAGACTACTCTTGCAAAATATGCAATCAAGTATCATCAGTTCTCACCTTATCGTCCCCAAACAAATGGAGCGGTAGAAGCAACCAATAAGACAATCAAAACAATTGTTGCCAAGATGACTGAAAAGACTAGGGAATGGCATGACAAACTACCATATGCCCTTTTGGGATATAGGATATCAACTAGGACTCTAACAGGAACAACCCCATATTCTTTGGTTTATGGGATGGAGCCAATCCTACCAGTTGGGGTGGAGATACAATCTCTCAGGATCATAGCAGAAAGAGAAATCTCGGAAGACCAGTGGCACAAAACTCGCTATGATGAGCTTGCATTCGCAGATGAGCGCCGACTACAAGCATTGCATAACATACAACTCTATCAGCGGAGGATTGCTCGTACATTTAACAAAAAGGTTCGAGATAGAGACATTCAAGAAGGTGATCTAGTTTTAAAAGAAAATAGAGCTCCGTTGCATGATTTTCGAGGAAGATTCAAGCCTAACTGGTCTGGACCATTCTTGGTCAAGCATGTCACCACGGCTGGAGCAGTGAAGCTAATGGATTTTGATGGAAATGAGTTCACCCATTTCACTAATCTTGATCAGTTGAAGAAATAATACGCTTAGGCATCAGAGTAATTGTAATTGTCATGATCAAGTAACCAAGCAGTTTGTGGGTATTTTGTATCCTATCTGGTTATTCTTAATAAACATGCCATGAGTTTTTAAGATATTCATATGATGTATACAAAAAAAAAGAAAAAAAAGAAACGAAAAAAAACGGAAAAAGAAAAAGAAGAAAAACGAAAAAAAAGAAAAAAAGGAAAAAGGAAAAATGATGAAACATGTCTTTGATGGTTAAGGTTTATGTGTTATACTTTTATGTGTCATATGATTAGTTAATTATGATTTGCATGTCGTATTTAATGTTAAAGTGTGCACGTGTTTAGAATTGTGTTCACATTGAATTTCTCACAAACAGATCTTTTATTCATCCCAACTGGGGTACTTCATTTCTTACATAAAAAGACATAAAGCCTTCATTTCCTACAAACTCAAAGAAAAAAAAAAGAAAAAAACTAAAAAAAAAAAACAACATAGAAAATAAACATGATAATTCTCTCAAACCCTTATCCTCTTCATGGTAGGCCCGTCTGAATCTTTGTCTTGACCAATATCCGCTAGAAGCCATTGAAGGTAATCTTCATCAATCAGTGGAAAGGAAGGTTCCGGTAGCGCTGATATAATTTTAGCCCCCGCCATATAGTAGGCATTCTCTCGTATACCACTCATATCGGCCTCATAAGTGGTACAAGATGGAAGAACCTGGAGGGCAGGAATGTGCTCTTGCTTCCAACCAATTTGCCTTAGACATCTCCAGGGAAGGTAGAAAGTGACTTGGCAAAGCCCGGGTAATTGTACACCTCTGCGACCATAATTGCAATATACAATTGCACTAATACCAAGGTGGCTTGTGACCCACTTTATGTCTTGATATAAGAAAAAATCCTCCCACCCACCATTTTTGCTAAGTTGATAGAAGAAAGGAAGAAGGCCTTTCTCCCGGACATAACTAGTTTTGTAGGTAAGACTCTTGTGGGGTTTCATGAGAGAATATTTTTTTTCTAATAGCCATAAATGAAGGGCTAATGGACATCCCTTCACAAAGCTTTGAGGGTTTCTTTTAAGTTCATCTAAGCCAAGAAACATTTCCCCCAAAATAAGTGGTCCAAGACGACCCCCGCTAACAATTTGAGGAATAAGTGAAAGACATCGAACATGGCATGTATTTAAAGACCATTTAGTGAGGGTACTTCCCAAAATCATAAGAATGCAAGCATTTTCTCTAGCAATCCTATAGTTGGCATTGTTAGAGAATTCCCAAGTGCCAAATTGAAAAGTCAATAATAAGTTGAGAAAAAATACCTCACCATATTGTAGGTAGTTGCCATGAAGATTTTCGGGAAGATATAAGATCGTTGATAAATCTCCCGAGATCCTTGTAGGAGATCTAGGTGTAATAACTGGACCATTGGATGGTAAGCCTAGCAAATCTTCAACCTCTTCAACAAGAGGCACAATCTCCCGGTCTCCAAAGCAGAAGACATGGCGAGTTTCATCCCAAAATTTGGAAGCAGCATGAATCATGTCGTAACAAATAGAAAGTGAAAGCAAAGGCATAAGCACCTTAGTGAAGCGGGAAGAGGAAAAAGATTGCCTTGGTTGCTCCAAGTTTCTTGTGATCCCCGAGAGTTGTTTTTTCTCCCGACTCTGCATTTCATTAACTTCTTCATAAGTAAGAACCATTTTTGTGAAAGGAAAATTTAGAGAAAAGATTGGAGTAGTGGAAGTGGTGCATTTGGAAATGAAGAACCATGCCCCTTTTATAGATGGAAAAGATGATCATCCATGATTTATGCTATGGATAATGAGTTTGAGTATTGTCCATAGGATAATAAGGAGCATCCTTCACCATGGCTAATGACCAAGCATTTGTGGTATGACAATTTTTTTTTTGCTAAAACCGAACATAAAAAAGAAACTGTGTCAATGATGAATCAAGAACATTGATACAATCCCTTTTCCTAATGATCATTCAAAATAATGACCTTGATCAATCTATTTTATATAGTGATCATCATTTTCCGATAAAGCAAATAAGCATGATGCATAAAAAAAAATTCTGAAAGATTTCGGAAAAAACAGATAAAATTTTGCCATATGAGGTTTGGTCCACCATAGAGGGTAATAACCTTTGGTCAGCCCTTTAAGGTGACATGACTTAACAATGCATCACTCTAAGGTGACATGACTTAACAATGCATCACTCTAAGGTGACATGACCTGACAATGTCCTAATTTAAGGTGACATGATAGCACATGGAGTAAGTAATGGTGACTTGACAACTTGCAAGGCCATGAAAAACTGTAAAAACTGGAGTCGACCTGTTAATTGTCGAAATTTCTCGCATCACCAAAAGACAAATTCAGAAGACTAAAAAAAAAGAGACAATGATGAAATCGCATTTTCAAAACTTTTAGAAAATTAATTTTGATTTTCTATTTAAGACGACAATAAAGTTGCATTTTTAAAACTTTTAGAAAATTAATTTTGATTTTCTATTTAAGACGACATTAAAGTCGCATTCAAAACTTTTAGAAAGCTAATTGTGATTTTCTATTAAAGTCGCATTCAAAACTTTTAGAAAGTTAATTGTGATTTTCTATTTAAGACGACATTAAAGTCGCATTCAAAACTTTTAGGAAATTAATTGGGATTTTCTACTTAAGACGACGATAAAGTCGCATTTTTAAAATTTAGAAAATTAATAGGAATTTTCTATCTAAGACGACAATAAAGTTGCATTCTCAAATTTAGGGAATTAATTGGGATTTTCTATTTAAAGACAACGTCAAAGTCCCATCTCCTATTTTAGGAAATTAATTGGGATTTTCTACTTAAGACGGCGATAAATTCGCATTTTTAAAATTTAGAAAATTAATTGAGATTTTCTATCTAAGACGACAATTAAGTTGCATTCTCAATTTTAGGAAATTAATTGGGATTTTCTATTTAAAGACGACGTCAAAGTCGCATCTCCTATTTTAGGAAATTAATTGGGATTTTTTACTTAAGACGACGATAAAGTCGCATTTTCAAAATTTAGAAAATTAATTGGGATTTTCTATCTAAGACGACAATAAAGTTGCATTCTCAATTTTAGGAAATTAATTGGGATTTTCTATTTAAAGACGACGTCAAAGTCGCATCTCCTATTTTAGAAAATTAACGGGGATTTTCTACTTAAAGCGTCAACAGAAGTCGTAAATCATGTTTTCAAAATAACACTGATGATGACTATTTTCTACGGAGAATATGTTATCTCAAAAGCAATTTTCTGTCAAAATTTTGTGTCTTTTCAAACATTGGCCATCATTTTCTCCGAAATTCGACCAATGTGGGGCATTCTGTAGACACCAAATTTTGAACCACTTTTTCGGATAAATAAAGGTTTTGAAAAAATAAAAATAACAAAATCATCATGCAGTGTGGAGCACGCACCTCGGAGCGCGAGTTTCATTCCGTCGCACGATTTTCCATTTTTGCGTATTAATCATTCAGTTTCGGCTTAGAAGTATAATTTTCGTGAGTCGTAGTCAATACTACCACCACCACCACCGTTTTAATAAAATGATTCGTAGTATAATCATGCTCGTCTTTTTTAATTTGACGAGTTTTTTGTCTTAAGTTAGTCTTTCGGAAAAATGAAAAAAAAAACGAGTCGCGATTAGGCGTCGGGATTTTAGTTGTATCCCAAAACCGGCATTAATCAGTTTTCTTGATGGTCAAGTCATTGTTCATTGGATAAAGAATAAGAATATATTCTTTATCCACTAAACACATCCTTTATCCATTAGTTAGAGAATAAGAATCATGAAAAGATGTGAGAATAAGAATCAAATCCCATGTGTAAGAGGGGGAAATCCGGATTTTTTCCGGAAAGGCCAGGTGTGCGCCAAGCACACAATCATGAGCCAGACGCATGATTGTGCGCCAGGCGCAAGGTGCTGTGCCTAGCGCAGTATTCTGGTCAGTTTCGTTTGCACGATTTTCAATGCATTTTTTTTTTGCATATTAGGATGTTTTAGGAAGAATATTTTCTGAAAATCTGATCTTGCCTCATTAATGAGCAAATCTAAAAAAGAATAAGAATACTTATGTTTCCAAAGAGATTTGATGATGTCATTAGGGTGAGGTCATTAGAGTGATGTCATTAGGGTAATTAGGGATGAAGTAAATCAGATTTTTTTGGATGGAAAATCTGATTTTCTACCTCTTTGAAACCCTAGTTCACCTCCCTCATTTCTCTATAAATACCCTCCAAAATTCACTTCAAAACCAAGTTGAAAAAACACAATTCAACTTCACTCTCAACTTCTCTCTCTAATACTCTTCTTCTCCTTAATTTTTTCATCTAAGCAAAGTCTTAATTAGTAAGTAGCAAGTTGAAAAAAACACAATTCAACTTCACTCTCATCTTCTCTACTCCTCTCTAAAAATCTCACTTAAGAAAAAGAAAGTAAAAGTTAGTAAGATAATTAGTAAGTAAAGAAGTTCATCAAAAGAAGAAAAAAAACACAAAAAGAGTTTAGGTTAGTAATTAAGAAGATTTAGAAACTCACTTAGAAATTAAGAAAATCACAAAAAAAAGGTAGAAAAATTTACAAAAAGGAAGTGCATCATTGAGCTAGTAAGGTAAAGTTGAAGTTCTTGTTATTTTGATTATCTTATTAATCATCTACTAACTTCTTCCTTGTTTTCTTCTTACCATTTTTTAATCTTTGGAGTGATTTGGGTATGTGGAAGTCCTAATAGGTTCCCAACCTTAAATCACCCCACCTAGAATAGTCACCTCAAATGGGGTGACTCTTAGGAAACAATGTGATTATGTGATTTTCCTTAATCAAGTTGTTATTCATCACCAAAAATGATTTCATAAAAAAAATTCAAGATAAATTGTGTAAAAACATCTCCATAAAAAAAATGTGATGCTGTAATTATAATAAGTTTTAATTTCGTATTACATTTCATTTTTCGTCTGTATTATCAGAATAGTTTGTAGGATTTAATATTTTTCCTATGAGGTGCAAGATGTTGCCAGAAACTGAGCTTTAGAATTTCTAAAAAACGAATTTTGTGTAAATAATTAAAAATCATACAACTTTGTTGTGCAAAACTGATTTTGTCCAGTACCACCTAGGATTATTCTGTCAATAGAGTTCAAAATTAAATCATTTAGATAAAACCAAAAAAATCAAGTTTGAAGAAACCATTAGTATATTTTCAAAAATATAAAAATCATGTTCATATGAATTTTATACAATTTTACATCATTTTTACAAAACCATTCATGTAAATCACTAAATTCCAGAAAATTGATTTTCCTTTCAGTTGAGGAAATAAATAAAAAAAGGTCTTACAAATGTTAAATTCAAGTGAAAATTTCCAGTCTAGTTCTTCAAAGTGTCTAGAATATTCATACTATAATTCACTTCAAAATGAGTTCAATAAGTTAGATCTCAAAGAACAATTTGAATAAAGGTCCTCTTTTTACCAGTTTGAGTATAAAATTCACCATAATTCAAGTGGTCACTAAAAACTAGTGAACTTTTGACACAACATAAAGAACTCACTGATCTATCCATATATGTATCAAATTCTAAATTTAACGCTTTCTACAGAAATTTATGATCTTTGTAAGTCAGTGCAAGAACAAAAGTGCAATCTGGAAAATGAAATAAAGTGATTAACTCACCTTTCATAAAAAAATGTTTTCTTCATACAAAAATGTGAATAAAAAATCATGAACATTTAAGTTTCTCTTAAAATGACTCATTTTATCATGTAAATATAAATCAATAAAAATTGTCATAAAAAATCAAAATCAAAATCAAAGAAGTTAATTAATCTTTAACTTTCATAAATTCACAAATAAACATGAATTCCAAAGCCCATTCAAGGAGATGAAGATCAAGTAGCATCATGGTGAAGATCAAGATTGAAGATTTGTATATATCATAGATTTTGTACATATTGTTGTAATAATAGTTTCTTTGTAAATAATTATTGCATCACTCAATTAATAAAAAAACATGGAGATGTTTAAACATAATTTTCATAAATAATTCCACAACTCTTTTTAATAAAATGAGCAACCAATGCTACAAATATTGCATGTTGGGCCAATATATCATAGTATATGAATCAAATGACCCAATCTCAATTAAGAGGAAAAATTGCAAATCTAACTAAGTTAAATTGTATAATGATCCATCTTACATTTTAAAAATGTGTTCTCCATATTCAAATGGATTAATCATATAATTTGACATAATTAGATTGGTAATTATGATCTCCGAATTGATTTTAGGCCGTTTCACGTGTCTCGCTTTAAATGGCCAAATTCCAATTAGTCAAACACAAATATCCAAATTCAATCTCAAATTGATCATTTCTCTCCAAATGACTTTATAATCTTCAATAAAGATTTTTTCCCAAAAGCCTTCAATTAGGAAGCAAAACCTTCTAAGACCTCTCAAAAATCATAAACGTGATCACTATTAAGGTGGTTATTTCAATCCTCGATTAATCGCTAATTAGAGTGGTTAACACAAACTTCTTTTAATCACTAATTAGGGTGATTATCTCCAATCTCATTTAATCACTAATTAGAGTGATTATCTTAAACCCTAATAATCGTTAATTAGGACGATTATTCTTCTCGTTTAATCACTAATTAGAGTGATTATCTTAAACCTTAATGATCGTTAATTAGGACGATTATTTTTCTCATTTAATCACTAATTAGAGTGGTTATCTCAAACCTTAATGATCGTTAATTAGGACGATTATTTTTCTCATTTAATCACTAATTAGAGTGATTATCATAAACCTTAATCATCATCAATTAGGGTGATTATTTCCTAACCTTCATTGTTAATCACTAATTAAGGTGATTATCTTTCCTCTTAAGTTTAATCACTAATTAAGGTGATTATCTTAATCCTTCATATTTAATCACTAATTAAAGTTATTATCATAACCCCATTTTAATCACTAATTGGAGTGATTGCCTCATTTCAAATAGATTTGTTTAATTCTAAAAGTGAGTTATTCATAATCTATTCCCCCCTCTTCTTTCCCCAGTGGAATTGGCCATTTAGGGTGAGACATAAGCTCGAACTACGACGGTTTTGATCCATGAGTGGATTCCAATCCCGCAATGATTGGTACGTAGTGTAACTTCAGTGCTCAAACCTACCATGTACAAATGATATATTGGTCCTAAATAAAAATGGTGAATGTGTATATGTGCAAATTATGTGATTTTCTTTCTTTTTAATAGCCATGATTACTTTAAAATGGAAAATAACGCATTTAGTAAGAGCCCGTTCTTTAGAACGGAAGAGGAGACGAGTTCCAGACGTTCACACCTCTTAACCTAAACCCCGAACCCTATCTCATGGTATGAAAGACCAATTTTTCAAAAAAGCCTTATCCATATGAAGTCATCATCGTTTTAATTGATTTTTCCTGAAATTGATTTTAAAACGATTTATTAAATAAATCTGTCCCTATTCAGATATTAATAGGGTGGCGACTTCCAAGTTTTCTAAAACTCAAAGTCCAATGAGAGACTTTCGTGGGATTCAGACCGTTAATTAAGACAGTCAAAATCGGATACCACAGTTAGGTGGTGAAACTTTTTCATCCCTAGATATTGTGTATGGGAGAGCCACCCACATTTATGGTCTTCAGTCGAGGCGGGATAAGAGAAATGTTGTAGTGGGTGAGAAAAGGAAGGATTTCAATGCTGGGGGAAATCAAGGTAACTTCAAGAAGAGTAGAAATGGGAATGGAAATTTCCAAGGGAGAAATAACCAGGGTTACAATAATAAGGGTCAATATGAGAGAGTGTACCATTGTAAGAAGTGCAGTAATAACCATCCAGGTAAAGACTGCAAGGGAGAATTAGTGACATGTAACTACTGCCAGAAGAAGGGCCATAGGGAGTATGAGTGCTTTGTTAAGCAAAAGAAAGAGCAAAGTGGTAATGAGGGAAGTAACCAAGTGAGGTCTGGATTCAACCAGTCAGGAAATCAGGGTTCGAAGCCTGTAGGGGCACAGAACAACCAAGGGAGCTACAATAAGCCTGCTAGTGAGAGCAACCAGAATAAGGCTCCGGGCAAACTGTTTGTGATGAGTCGCAATGAAGCTGAACGATCTGCCGACGTAGTGTCTGGTACTTTTTCTATTAAATCCGTGCTAGTTAAAGCATTATTTGATTCGGGGGCGACTTATTCTTTTGTTTAGTCGTCTGTTATTAAAAGTTTAGGGTTAGTAGATTGTGAGGTGATTGATTTGCATGTTAGTTACCTACTGGTGAGACCATAAGGTGTACCAAGTTGTTTAAAAATTTGCCTCTGAAGATAGGAGACTGTGTTTTTCCTTCTGATTTGATAGAGTTTTATCTGGGAGACCTAGATGTAATTCTGGGGATGGATTAGCTAAGTTTATACAAGGCCAAGATAGATTGTGAAGTTCAGAAAGTAGTTTTAAGAAACCCTTTGGGTAAGTTGACCTCGTATAGACGTTTTGGGAAATCCAAGAACTTTGGGGTTATTTCTGCAATGCAAGTAAAGAAGTTGATGAAGAAGGGGTGTGAATTATTTTTCTGTAGTGTGCAAGATGTGAGTAAAGAAGCTGGGGTAAATATTGAGGATGTTCCAATTGTGAATGAGTTTATGGATGTGCTTCCGAGTGAGATTTCAGGTATGCCACCTGTTAGAGCTGTTGAGTTCACCATAAACTTAGTTCCTGGAACTGCACCTATATCTAAAGCACCCTATAGAATGGCACCTCCGGAGATGAGTGAGTTGAAGACGGAGTTGCAAGAGCTGTTCGATAAGGGTTATATAAGACCTAGTGCATCACCTTGGGGAGCTCCTACATTGTTTGTTAAGAAGAAAGATGGGAGTATGAGGTTGTGTATCGATTATAGAGAATTGAATAATGTAACCATCAATTGAATGGAGCGAGCGTGTTTTCAAAGATTGATTTGCGTTCGGGGTATCACCAGTTGAGGGTAGCTGATAAGGATATACCTAAGACTGCGTTTAGGACTCGTTATGGTCACTATGAGTTCACTGTAATGCCTTTTGGGTTAACCAACGCACCTGCCATATTTATGGACTTAATGAATAGGATTTTCCATGATTTCTTAGATAAGTTCGTGGTTGTATTCATTGATGATATTCTGATCTATTCGAAGAATGAAAAAGAGCATGATGAGCACTTGAGGATTATATTGGAGACGCTTAGGAAGAATCAATTGTATGCCAAGTTCTCTAAGTGTGAGTTCCGTTTGGAGAAAGTAGCATTTTTGGATCACTATGTGTCTAAGGAAGGAGTCTCTGTAGACCCTGCAAAGATTCAAGCTGTGAGTGAGTGGCCAACTCCGAAGAATGTGTCTGATATTCGAAGTTTCCTAGGCCTAGCTGGCTATTATAGAAGATTTGTGAGAGATTTCTCGAAGATAGCGAGACCAATGACAAATTTGATGAAAACGGAGTCAAATTCGAGTGGAGTGAGAAGTGTGAGGAAGCTTTTCAAATTTTAAAAGAACGTTTGACCTCCGCACCTGTTTTGACCCTGCCTGATGGGAATGAGGGATTTGAGGTGTATAGTGATGCTTCAAAGAATGGTTTGGGATGTGTCTTACAGCAGAATGGGAAGGTGATCGCGTATGCGTCGCGTTAGTTGAAACCTTATGAGGCTAATTACCCTACCCATGATCTAGAGTTAGCTGTTATTGTGTTCGCTTTGAAGATTTGGAGACACTACCTGTATGGGGTAACCTGTAAGATCTTTACCGACCATAAAAGTTTGAAGCATATTTTCACCCAGAAAGACCTCAATATGAGGCAGAGAAGATGGTTAGAGTTGATAAAGGATTTATGACTTAGACATCCAATATCATGAGGGGAAAGCAAATGTAGTTGCTGATGCGTTGAGTAGAAAGTCGAGTCATAGCATGAATGCCTTGATAGTTCCTGAGGAGTTGTGTCGAGATATGCAAAGACTTAGCCTAGAAATCTTGAATCCTGGGGAGATCGAGGCAAGATTGAGTGCTTTATCGTTGGGGTTGTCAATTTTCGACGAGTTCAAAGAGGGTCAAGTTGGGGATGAGCACCTAGAGAAGATTAAGGAAAAGATGGGCCAAGGTAAGGAAGTTGAGTTTAAGATCCATGATGATGGTAGTCTGAGGTTCAAGGGGAGGTGGTGTGTACCACAAAAATGTGATGAGCTTAAGAGACGTCTTATGGATGAGGGCCATAATACACCGTACTCTGTGCACCCTGGGGGTGACAAGCTGTATAAGGACCTTAAGCAGATCTATTGGTGACCAAACATGAAGCGTGAGGTTGCCGAGTTCGTGTCTAAGTGTCTAACCTGTCAGAAAGTCAAGATAGATCATAAGCGACCCATGGGGAAAGTTCAATCCTTAGAGGTTCCGGGATGGAAGTGGGATTCCATTTCAATGGATTTTGTGACTGCTTTGCCTAGAACAAGGAATGGCAATGATACTATTTGGGTTATTGTGGACCGTCCGACGAAGTACTGTGTTCATTCCAATCAAAGAGACATGGAAGAAGAAGCAACTTGCGAAGACGTATGTTAAGCATGTAGTGAGATTGCATGGGGTTCCAATCGATATTATTTCAGATCGTGATTCGAGATTCCTCTCGAAATTTTGGAAAAAGGTCCAGTTAAATCTTGGGACAACATTGAAAATGAGTACTGCCTTGCACCCTGCGACTGATGGTCATACTGAGAGGACTAACCAAACTATGGAAGATATGTTGAGAGCATGTGCTATTGATTTTCAGGGTAGTTGGGAAGACCAATTAGATTTGATTGAGTTTTCATACAACAATAGTTACCATGCGAGTATTAAGATGGCACCTTTTGAGGCATTATATGGAAGAAAGTGTAGAAGTCCCATTTGTTGGAACGATTTTAGTGAGAACATAGTATTGGGGACAAAGTTCATTGAGGAGACTGTCAAGAATGTGAAGTTGATTCAGGCTAGAATTCAAGCTGCTCAAAAATAGGCAAAAAAGTTATGCTGACTTGAAGCGAAGGGAAGATGAGTTCGAAGTAGGTGATAAAGTGTTTCTGAAAGTATCACCAACTAAGGGTGTGATGAGATTTGGGGAAAAGGGCAAATTGAGTGCCAAATATATATGTAGGTCCATATGAGATTCTACAAAAGAATTGGGAAGATAGCTTATAGGTTGGCTTTGCCAATGGAGTTCGAGAAGATGCACGATGTATTTCATATTTCCCAACTCAAGCGTTATATCCCTGATGAGCGTCATGTCTTGGAGCCTGAGAGGATCCAGATTGATAGTAGCCTCACATATGAGGAAAGGCCTGTGAAAATTCTTGATAAAAAGGTGTGTAGTACACGCAATAAGGATGTCAATATCGTGAAAGTGCTTTGGTCGAACCATGAGTCCGAAGAGGCAACGTGGGAAGCTGAAGCTGAAATGAAGAAGAAGTATCCAGATTTATTCCTTGAGGTGAGTTACGAGGGCGTAACTCGTTTTCTTTAAGGGGGGTAGAATGCGATATAATTTCGCGCTTTTTACCTATTTTTATGGTATTTTTATGCTTATTTTGGCGAATTATACATGTTTGGTGCAAAATAAATCGATTCTCCGCATAAGAAAAGGGTGTTCATTAGTAACACAAGTGATTTTAATAAGTTGGCAAAAGAGTGCACATGAGTGGCACAAGTATTCTCCAATAGGAGTTGAGTTGAAAAACTTTTGAAAATGTGTGAGTTTTCGTGTCAAGTTTCGGGACGAAACTTCTTTTAAGAGGGGTAGACTGTAATCCCTCGTATTTTTATACATTTTATAAATATATTTTAATATATAGTTATTTATATTTTAATATATTTTAGCGTTTTAATGATTTAATTCTTCAAAGATTGACTATTTGAAAGTTAAAGGATTTGTTTTAATAATTTATTCAAGTCAAATATTTATTAAAGACATGCTTTGAAATTGATTGAAACACTTAGTGGATTTGAAAAAATAGTTTAAGTGGGCTTGAGGAACCCACATACTAATTATAGTAATGTTAGGAGTTCAATCATCATTTCTATTCATCATTAAACTCTAATCTAAGCCCAATTGTCTTTTCCTAAGCCCACAAAGGGGAAACTATAGATACCCCATAAACCCCAAAATTTCCCCACAACTCTATTTTCTCTCTCCTCCTTCCTCCCACATATTTCGGCCTTCTCTCTCTCTCTCCTTTCGTTTTTTTTGTGCGACATCCGACCACCGCCGGTCAGCGTCGCCACCTGCTGCCGCCCTGCTGCAACCATCGACCTTCCTCCTCCCTTTGCTTTGGTTTGTTTCTTTTCTTCCTCCTTAAGTTTTCTTGAAAGATTATATTTTTAGGTTTGGTTTTAATTAGTTTATGTTTAAAAAGTTATAAGTTGGTGATTTATTATTGAATCTAAGTTATATAATTTATGTGTTGATAAAATAAAAATCAGATTTGCATATTTGAATTTAAAGTAGATTTTAAAATATCAAAGGATGGATTTTTATGGTTTAAGAGATTGGAAAATCATAGTAGCATGTTATAAACTATGAAATTGATTTAAATTATGAATTTAAGCATGTTTAGGTATGTTTAAAGAGAATTTTAATAAATTATATGCTGCTGGAATTTTAGAAAGGTTGTTATTAATGGAGTTTAAAGGATTTTAATGACTAGTATAGTAGTGCTAGGAAGCTTTAGTAATTGAAGTTTTAATGATGGAAACAACTTTTAAATATTTTTAAGGGAGGTTTAGAGTACTTTTAAAAGCTAACCGACAGGAATGCGTTGCTATAGTTGATATTCTCAACAAATACGAAGCTGCATCTGGTCAAAAGATTAATACTGAAAAGTCGGAAATTACTTTTAGCAAAGGTGTTAGTACTGAACAGAGACAAGAGCTGACAGATTTACTGGCTATGAAGCAAGTTGAGAGGCATTCGAAATACTTAGGAGTTCCAACGCTGATGGGACGGTCTAAGAAGGTGATTTTTAATGAGATGAAGGATCGGATATGGAAAAAACTCCAAGGGTGGAAAGAAAAGCTCCTGTCTCGTGCTGGCAAAGAAGTTTTACTGAAGGCGGTCATTCAAGCTATCCCTACGTACCTAATGAGTGTTTACAAGGTTCCGGTGTCTGTTATTCCATCTATCCACTCTGCTATGGCTAGATTTTGGTGGGGGCAGCGGGGATCGGAACGGAAAATTCATTGGAAGAGTTGGGCAGCACTCTGTAATCCGAAATGTCTTGGTGGTATGGGCTTCCGTGATTTGGGTGTTTTTAATGAAGCTCTTTTAGGGAGGCAAGCTTGGAGATTGGTTCAAGCTCCGAGATCGCTTATGGGTCGCGTGTTGAAGGCAAAGTACTACCCGCAATCCTCTTTTGTGGATGCTTCTTTGGGCTCGGTAAGCAGTTATTCTTGGAAAAGTATCTGGGGGTCAAAGTCGTTATTGAAGGAGGGTTTGTTATGGAGAGTCGGGGAAGGTAAGAGCATTAAGATTTGGGAGGACCCGTGGGTGTGTAATGAGGGGAAGCGATTTTTGAGTGGACCCACGGTTGAGGGGGTTGAAAAAGTTTGTGAGATTATTGATCATGAGCGAGCTTGTTGGAGTTCTGACCGTATTATAGCAGCATTTTCGGAGGAGGATGCGCGGGCAATTCTCACCATTCCTCTTAGTGAGAGACTGCCAAGTGACTCTTTGATATGGGCGTTTACAAAAAACGGTAGCTACTCGGTCAAAACTGCATATATGGTTGGTAAGTCTTGTAACTTTAACGAGTTCCAGCAATCTTGGGTTCGTATTTGGGGTCTTAATGTGCCACCCAAAGTCCGTCATTTTTTATGGAGAGTGTGTTCGGGTACCCTGCCCGTGCGAGCACTTCTCAAGTACCGTCATTTGCTTGAGGACGATGTATGCCCCCTGTGTAATAAGAGTTCGGAAACCGTGTGCCATATGTTATTTGAATGCGAGCTGGCTAGGGAAGCAATGGAGTTGGGAGGTTTTTTGGAGCTGCTACCGAGGGAGGGGGTTAGCTCCTTGATGCTACTGCTGGAGGCGTGGGATGAGGTGCTTGCCGAGAAGGTGGAAGGCTGGGCAGTGCTAGCATGGTCTCTTTGGTATCGCCGCAACCAACGCGTCTTTGAGAATAAGGTTATCCCTAACCAAGTTCTGGTGGAGAGGGCTAAGAAGCTGAGAGGTGATTATTTGAACTACAACAGTTGTGTGCATGACTCGGTCTTGAGTAGTACAAGGACAGGAGTGGGGGGGAACAATATGGGAGGCTCCTCCAGAGGGAGTGGTGAAGGTTAATACTGACGCTGCTGTGGGAGATGGGTGGATTGGGCTGGGTGTGGTGGCACGAGACTCAACTGGCGTGGTGCTGTGGGCAGCAACGAAGAGGTACCGAGCATGGTGGTCTCCCGAAATAGCAGAAGGAAAGGCCCTGTGTTTCGCCATTAGATTGGCCAAAGCTCACCAACACTCTCGAGTTATTTTCGAAACAGACTGCTTATCGCTGGCTTCTCGTCTGACTAGGGGAGCAATTTTTTTATCCGATCTTGATTCTATTATGGAAGATGCGTTATTTTTTAGTAGTCATTTTGATTTTGTGATGTGGTCTCATGTGCGTAGGGATGGGAATAGCGTTGCCCATCACCTCGCTAGACTTGTGCCATTTGGTGAGGAGCAACGTTGGGAGTGTCATGTCCCATCTGAAGTTGCTACATATGTACTTATGGACACTTTAGCTCTTCCGTAATATAATTTCTCTTTTCCCCTCAAAAAAAAAAAAAAGTTGCTGGAAATTATTTGAGTATTGATTATAAATTTATATTGGTTGTTTTAGGCAGAGAATTCTCTCTAGGCGACTTTTAAGATCGTTAAGTGGCCTATCAGTTTGTTTACACAAGTTACGTACATACCTATGTGTTGATTGAGATAGTATCATGATTTAAGGAAGGAAATTATGTGTAGTTTCATGTATAGGAACTATGTTGAGTTCATATATGATATTTATTATGTTAGATTTTGCATGTTTTATGATGTGGTGTAAACATGTGGATTATGAGATTATATTATGAGATTTATATATCATGTTTGTATGGAAGATTGATGCAAGCATGTTGGTTGGGAACTTTATTGTTATTAATTTACATGGAGGAATTAATATATTGATTAGTATTGGATCATGATTGATCATTGTTCCCTTTTAGTATTTCACTGCTTTATAAGGACCGAGGGCCTTATTTGGTAAGTTGATATTTTCTGCCTATGAAAGGTATTTTGGTTGTTGGCTAGGTTCAACAAATAAGAAAGTTTGGATTAAAGTTGAAAGTAATCTTGGATTGTTAAGTTGTGTGATCACTTATCTAATCCTAAGATAAAAAGAGAATTGTGGTTGTTTGATGATTTTATTATTTGTGTTGCTTGTGAGTCATAACAAGTAATAGCTGGTAAATCATGTAAAGTGAAACTGGATAGCAATAACATTAGACTGGTGCACGTCTGAAGTGTGAACAACTAGGAGTTGGAGTACATGGTGGTAGCCCATGGCTTACTCTGGGTTTCGGGTTGATCACCGTTCCTATTTTATTAAAAAGTTCCTCGATATCGTAGGTCATTTTGGAATACGAAGTCGCGTCCGTATTTCGTCTTCCTAGGGGAATGCTGTTTTAGACGAGACAACTCGGTCCATTGACTATTCCATTTAAAGTAATAAGAATGTTGTTTAAGTTTAGTTCAGTAAAAGTTATCTGCAAATTATTATGTTATTATTTATTCTTGCCTGTTATCTATTAGTATCATGTTAGGTTTATTTACTTGTTTAGTATGTAGTACTCAGCTTTGCTGATTACGTGCTTTTGTTGTGTATGTTGATCATGGCTTTGCCTTATTGATCATGTGATGACCCATTTTGGTGAGCAGTCTCTAGGGATCAATAGTGCATAGTCCATCTAACAGGTTCGAAGATGATGCATCATTGGGATCGGGATTTTGGACAGCTTGTGTAGTTTATATATTCTGTACTTTTGAGCTATACATTTTATAGTTGGTTTAATTTGGTTTTAAGGTTGACTTTGGTTGTTGGTTGGTTTTGGAGTTGACTTTATTGTTGACTAAGTTTATTTATAAAGTTTATTATTATTGTTTTCAGCTGCAAAATTCTGAATAAGCCGATATGTTTTCACACGGGCGATAATGCTTTGATGATTCTCTATGTTTTATATTAAAAAACGTATTTTAGAAAAGAGAGAATTGTCGGGGTGTTACACGGGTTTATTGCAAGTTTGTAGCGGGTGCTTTCAGGTTCAGGTCATGCGTGGGTCAGATACTTATCAAGTCATGACAATAGCGGTTCGGGTCAGATTTGAGTCAAGTTCAGGTCAGTAGTTATCGGGTTGTGTTATAATTGGGTTGTGCCATACTTAGTTTGGGGTCACTTTCGGGTCGCTTCGAGTACGGAACGGGTCATGAAACTTGTGTGGCGCTGCTTCAAATTTGTATCATTATTTAAGATTTCATTGAAAATCAATGCTTGAATAGTTCATCTAGTTATACGCCTTTTTGTAGTAGTGTTAGTTTATGATTTATGTTACTATGTGGTGAAGTCAATGACAAGTGGAGTTATCAACAATCAATAGGTCAGGTAAAATCGGGTAACATGTAGCAACAAGTCGGGTAAAACCATGTACCGCGTTGCAGCAGGCCTGGTAAATCAGTTAACGAGTCGCAACAGGTCGGGACAATAACAAGTTGTGTTGAGTTAAAATCGATTTCAAGTCCTAATCAGGTCAGCTGCCGAATCGGGTTCGGATCATTGTCAGGTAGATCACTTCATTTATCGGTCTTTTTTGGGCGGGTGCCAGTTCAGGTTCAAGTCATAGAGTATTGGGTCAAGATCAGGTATCAGTTATTATCAGGTCGGGTACAGGTCAGGTTACAGGTGACCTGTTTTACCAAAATTTCAGGTGCAAGTCAGTTACAGGTCATAATAGGTTCAGGTTGGTTTCTCAGACCAGGTCATTTTTTGACAGCTCTAACCGCAGCCTTTCAAAATTGTCAAGGGCAGCGGTAAAAAAACGCAGCCTTTAGGCCATTTTTGACCGCAGCCCTTAGCCTTTTTTACTCTAGTTGACATAAAAGTTTCTAATGGATAGTTTTCAATAAATTAAACAAAAGAAAACAATTGAATAAAAATCTTTAAAATGTACTACCTCCATTTCTTTTTAATTGTTACACTTTTGACATTTTACACTATTCACAAATTTCACTTTGACCATCGTTTGTGATTTATATGTGAATCTTTGGGGCGTGGTAGTGTGTAGGTTCGTCTTAACATGTATTTTATTAATATGTATTTTTTAAAAATTTTAGAAATACAAAACTAAAGATATATGTCTTCAAAGTTTTGCATTGGCATGCGTGAAAAGTGTAAACATATAAATTTCACACTTTTTTTGTGTCAGCAAACTTTTACTTCGAGTTGTGTTGTACTGGGTATTTAAAATGTACATAAAAATCTCAAAGATAGAATGAGCATACTCCATTAAGCCATATCTAGAATACATATAAATCAGACAATTAGAAAGTCGTTCAACATGATCATAGTAATCAAAACTGTTAGTAATTACAAGAGCATGTAGCTGCATACCAAGTCGAGAAAAACCCACACAGGCATGAGTTTATAGTAAGAATTCCAAGAAAATCCACCAACCATGGTTGTCCAAGAAACAACATTACGAAACAAATCATACCCATAAACAAATCATAGGCAGTCCACACTTCCCGCGCTCTTCAATACCCAGAAATTGAAAAGTGAGAAAAATTGATTCTTTGTCGAACTGTGAGGCAAAAACGAGCTACTTATATTCATGTTTTTCTTCTTCCCATTGTATTTTGAAGATTATAATTGGGGGAAAAATATATTTTCAATTGATATAGGAAATGTGCAAGAGATTTTAAGAAGAAAAAAAATCAGGAAAAGAGAGATAAATGAGGAATTACCTTTGAATAAAAGATTAGATTTTTCATTTTTGGAAACTGAATCTTTGGGGCGTGGTAGTGGGTAGGACATGAAGAGTATGAAGCGTGATTTCTATTAAGTTTCTCCTTATTTCACAGTCTTTCTGCGGCGTTTTCCTACTTTTTTTTAAGGCCGAAGATATTTAAAATTTTGGACCATGGGGGGCGCCCCGCTGGGCCGGCCATTGAGGGGATGGAGAGGGGATAAGGGATGGAATAGGGGAATGAAGGGGGGAATGAGAGGAATGGAGATCCCACCTCTATGTATTCAGGGAATTACTAAGAAAATTTAGGACGACGTTTAGCTCTGAGTTTTTATTTTATTGCGCGAAATTACTAAAATGGGAGACAGTTTCCCATACCAGGGCATTTTAGTAATTTCGTACAAAATAAATACTTCCTCTATTTGTTTTTACTTGTAATAGTTTGACTTTCATGCTTGTCGATGCATAACTTTAACCATTAATATCTTTAATTACCGATAATGAAAAATCATAAAAAATAGATATTTAGAAAAATATACATTGAGACAAATCTAACAAAATCTCATTTGAATATGTTTTTCCAAAATTATAAATCAACAAAGATAAGTTAAGTAGAGTTAAGAATTTGTGAATAGTATAAAAGTCAAACCGTTGCAAGTAAAAAGAATCGGGGAAGTATAACATGTGAGAGCTGACCCTCTAAGCATGCGCGAAATTACTAAAATGCCCGGTACGGAAACTGTCTCCCAATACCGGGTATGCGCGGATTCTTCCTCCGGAATCTACAGCCTACTCTTAGTTGCCATAGATTCCAAAACTTTTACGTTTTCTGACTTTACACAAATCAACCTCATGAACACTGAAACCTTCCAAAATTGAAGAAGAAGATGAAAGTCTTGATTTTTAGATTTGCAATTTTCTGGGTTTTCATTTCAGCAACAAAAGTAATCCAAAATTCAACAGCTTGTGAAAGATATTGCAACGGAAAAACAGTGAATTACCCATTTGGATTCTCTGCTAGTTGCGAATTTCAATTGAATTGCACATATGACGGAAGAGCGGAATTCATGGGATACCAACTCAGAAACATAACATGGAATTCGATTTCACTTCATCTGACAGCAAATTGCAGCCGTCCGATTAGTCAAATCCGACGTCTCTTTGGGAAAAACTACGCGTTGACGTCTCGAAATAGTTTACTGTTACAGAGCTGTAGTACTAGTACGCCTTTAAATGGGTGCATAATTCCGGCGAGTTTGATGGAGGTTAGGTTCCAGAGGTGTGATGAGAGGAGAGAGAATATGAGTTGTTATGCGGCAGAGAATCCCACAAGTGGAGGTGGAATTTTGAGGTACGAAGATGTTAGTAGTACCGGGTGTACTATGTTGTTTTCGTCGATTGTTGTTGATGATTCCGGCGCCGCCAATGATTCTGATGCTTTGCTTGAATTTCAGACGCTTCAGTTGAGTTGGTGGCTTACTGGCACGTGCCTGTGTCACGCCAACGCTGTTTGTCATCCTGTCGGAGCTTCCGGTTACCAGTGCCTCTGTAATACGGGTTTCTTCGGTGATGGGTTCGTTAACGGAATGGGTTGTCGTAACGGTGAGTGGTTTTTATTTGTTTTTTTTTGGTTATTTTTTATATTGTGCTTTTGCATTTAACCTATCCCTTGTTCCATTATTTGACGTTTTCGGCTTGTTTGGTAAATTGGTAATAATGATGATGAATTCGTAAACTCATAACTTTCTCATGTGAGATACAAATGTATAACTTATTCTACAATTTTACATTTGTCTGTATGAGGATAAAAATTATTTAAAGGTAAGATAATAATTTTTTTAAAAAATAGTTAGATATAAATGTATTTTTTTTTTGAAAGATATAAATGTATATATTAATACTCATTAAGGTAATGCCAATAATAACATGTCATATCTTTCGGTACTCTTTTATTAAAAAAAAAGTTATTCAAATTTTTATAACCTTCATGCTTAACACACTATTACACCATATAATTACATCGGTTATTGTTTCGGTTGAGAAACGGTTGACGATCTTGAAAAGAGTCCGTCAAGGATTGGAGTTAGCGTCACATTGGTGAATAAGCGCACAAGAAGCAACGTGAAGCTACCTCGGGGGATGCGAGGAAACCCCTACGACGCTCAAGTCGTTCAAGACGTGTCCAAATAGGATTTAGAGAGAGAAAGTAGTAGAGAGAGATAAGAATTCGAGTGTGAGAGAATGTACTTGCAGAATAGTACCATTTTGGCTATTTATAGAATCTTATTCCTACGACGGGGTGCGTAATCCTTTTACACGTGTACGGCGGTGGTGCGTTTGCCGGTTAGGAAGATTCCCTTATTTTGTCTTGTTGGGCGACCGCGGCGTTGTCGGACCACGTCAATGAACCGACTTGTTGGAGCAATAGGCGACACTTACAATATTCGCGTCCGTCATTGTGTTCGCGAGCTCCTCATGGGGGTCCGCTAACGTACTTGGGTTATACCCATACAACTAGCCCCTCCCCCAGCATCTTTTGGGGTCTTGACCGCTAAGGATGTTGTCGGTGGACGCGAGTCATTGTTGCCGTGTTCAATTTTTCGGTGAGGTTGGTTCGTTGGATGCCACGTGTCGTCATAGGGAGTTGAAAAAATTTCGAAAAGTTAATGATTACTTTTTCGAAAATCCCGCCCATTACTTTATTAGGGTTTTGCTTTGCCTCGACACTTGGCATGAATCTGGGAGAGGGAGTTGAGAGGTCTTTCAATCTCATTGTTGCGCCGCGTGTACTTATATGGGCAGTTGTCCTTTTCAGATTTCTTTACCTTATTCTCCTGTTTTCCTTCTTCCTTCTTCATTTTCTCTCTAACGAACCTCCATACCCAGATCTTCGTCTGCTCAAAAACTGACTTTTTCTTGCTCAAATTGCTTCGAAAAGTTACCAAACTTCCTAGTTTTTACTTTCCGGTTTCATTGTGCTAAGAATTTCGTCATTTCTCGACGAAGTTTTTCTGGGTTTTTTCTTGGATTTTAAGCTTGAGTTTCGCCGGTGTTCGTTCTGCATTTCCGGTGGTCTTTTCGCTCATGCTCGGGTTTTTCTACAGCGTTTCACTGTTCGGGAACTTCGCTCGTCTTTTTCCGGCAGCTGACTTTTGCTCCTTGTCTTTATTTTTATCCGGCGACTTTACTTTTCCAGGTATTTCCTCATTTCTTCTCCAAGCTTAAAGTTTCTTTTGTATTTTCATCATGTCGGACCAGTCTGATAGCCATAACGCCTTTAGCGACACATTTATGACTGAGAGTGAACCTTCTTCCCCCCTGGTCGATAGCGAGCCTTCTTCTCCCTTGACCGATAATGGACTTGCTTCTCCCTTGGCCGATAATGAACTTGCTTCTTCCTTGACCGATAGTGAACCTGCTTCCGGCTCAAGCCCTGTAGGGAGGACTAGGTTGTTAGCAGACATACCCCTTACTACCGAGAGAGAAAAAGAATTGAGGTCGAAGTTTCTTAACGACCCTGCTACCCCCGAGGAGCATAGCCTGACTAGGAGGTATCTATCCGCTAGTCAGAGTGGTGATAGGCAAACGCTTAGGGAACTTAGGCATCAAATTCTTGCTAGGCGTTCCGTTAGGCATCCTCAAGCCGATGTCGTTCCCGGCCTTGATGTAGCCCCTCTTAGAGAGCATGCCTGGTTGGATAGCTTGACGGATGCTGGGGTTGAGGTAGCGGCCAACTTTTACGACCGTTTACAAGAATCTGCGGCTCCTAACCCTCCTATTATTGATTTAGGTGACGACAGTGATTCCATTGCTACCGTTATGGTTCGTCAGGAGACCGTTTACCATCGTCGTTCTGCTGCCAATCCTGCTGTTCGCGTCAATGAGGACGCAACTGACTCTGCGGACGCAAACGTTGACATTTCTGTGCCTTTGTCGGCACATGTGATTGGGGAAAGTTCCCGCGCTGTCGAACTGAGGGTCGAGCGGTTCCAATACGATGGAGATTGAGGCCGGACCAGGGCTCGATGCTTTATGGCCGCCCTGATGATTTTAGTGCCTAGGTCCTCTTAGTGTAGAGATTGATTTACCGTGGCGTCGGGACGCCATTGATCTTGCCTACCCCAGGAGTTGCTCGGGATTTATATCATCTTCCCGCGAGTTATCGGTACGTTAGTTCCACCGGGGAGGGGCAATTGTGACGGAATGTCCTCCCGGTCGGTGGCCGTGTATACTCACCACTTTGAGTTTGGCCTTCGCCTTCCTCACGGATTCTTTTTGGTGAAGATTCGAATGCGTTCAACGTGTGCTTGGCTCAATCGACTCCCTTAGCGGTCCGGGAATTTGATCGCGTACATCCGGGTTGTACGCTTTTTGGACTTTCTCGGAAACGTTAAATTTGCTCCGCCATATCCCTTTGGTGAAGAAAAATGGGTCCTCTAGGCGAGCGGGTTGGTGGTCGCTAACTACGGGCGACAAGAAGATGGCATCCCGACCTAAAACGACGGGTTTAAAAGGTTAGCGGGGACGCCTTCTTACGGTTGCGGAGTTCCCGAGAATTATCCCGTGCGTCGCCATTTTACAGAGCCTCGCCCCGCATGGAGCATCTACCTTAATTCCGTTAACTCGGGGAGAAGTTAACGGCTTTGAGTATTTTGACACGAAGACTATCTCGGTCACTTATGAGGACGGGAAGACGATTAAGACTAAGGAGCCCAAATATTGGATTCCTCATTCCAAGTATATCTCAGGGAATGAACCCTTGTCGGCCATCTTCTCTCCTACCCATGAAAATGGTAAGTGTTCTTTGTCGGTGGTCCATCATCGATGATAGTAGTAACTATTTTTTTTTTGTGACCGTTTCCCTCGCTTGTTTTACAGGTTTTGATCATCTTGATCTCAACGTACTTGGCGTTGACGAAGATCTTCGACCGCTAACACATTTACCGGCCGCTCCCTCTTACGAATACGAAACCATGCACGGCAACACTAACGGTCGTCGAGGTGGAAACCGTAACGGTCCCCAGGACATCCGCCGAGGCCGCGGTGGTGTAACTGTAGCCCGCACCCCTGTTCAGGGCGCTACTGCTGCTGTTGCTGGTACTAGCGGTCAGCCGTCCCCTGCCGTCCCCATTAGGTCTTCCACTTCCCGGCCTGTTGCCAGGGGTGGCGGGAACAGGAGGCGGCCCCGCTAGCAAATTGTGGCGGATAGATCTTCCAACAAAAGGCAGGCTTTGGCGGATCATGCTTCTTCTACTCCTATCCCTGAGGCCGTTCAGGTGGAAGATCTGAATGCGGATGCTCCTCCAGAGGTTCGGGAGCAGGCTGTCGCGGCTACCGTTCCGGGACATATTAGCAGCGCCTCTTGGCTATCAGGCTCTTACTCCTCCCTCCGTGAGAAGATTAGGGAGCTGTTTACCATGCCCAGCTTTCTGTCCAACTTATCTCCCAACATCTTCTCTCGGTACCATGAGTGGATCGAGAAGAAAGAGGGTGCCGTAAGCGATGCCGTGGCGGCCTCCTTTGATCGTCGGCCCGTCGTCCCCGGCAAAGATCTATCGAACTCCTAGGGACGTCGGGGGAAGACGAGTCGCCGTATGCCGACATCCCGAGAACGGTGGCATTCTTGCCTACCGTATTCGAAGGGCATGCGGCTACCATTGATCGGGGCCAGCGGGGTCCTTGGTAACTCCTGCTGCGAGGCTGGCTCACGACCAACTTGTGGTATGTTTTCGTACTTGTTTTGTTATTCTTGTCACTTGTTTTTTGTACTTATTGACGTTCTCCTTTCCTCTTTGCAGGCCAACAATGTTGTTGTTGAGTTGATAGAGCAGTATGTTGAGTACCAGAAGCTGGCGGACAACTATAAGCAATCGCTGGAGACTTGCCAGGACTTGCTGAAGGGGGTGGAGGATAAGTGGCGGCCAAGACCGCGAGGCTACTGACCTCTCGGAAGATGAGCCGTTAACCCTACGGCCAAGGGGGCTGCCTTCTTGGAAGAGGACCGAGGAAAATGTTAACGCATTGACCAAAGCTGCGGAGGCCGCCAACTTTGACAAAGAGGTGGTTGTTTTGGACGCTTTGCTGAAGGCCGAAGCTGGGGTCGCCAAGGTCATTCTTGAATTTTAGCGATCCCGAGGAGTATGTGGCGACCCTTCACAGAGATACGATGGCGGGTGGGCGGGCTGCCATGAGATGCGTATGCAAGACCATTCTAGGATTTGAGCGGAATGTAATCGAGGACGCCCATGCTGGCCGCCAACATCTCACGCCCTTCGAGGGGGGATCCTAAATTCGTTGATGAGGATGCCATAGGCGCGCGGACCCCGGGATCGACGGAGCGGATCACCCAGGATGCCCCCCTATCTTGAAGTTTTTTGGCGGCCTTCTCTCGGCTCTTCCTGTTCTTCCAATAGCTTGTAGTTTATAATTTTCGAATATTTTAACTCTTTATTCGGCCCATATTGGCACTTGTAAACGTTAATGTTTCTTAATTTTATAAGTACGATTCCAACGAAAGCCTTTTATTTGCCGCCATCTTTTTTATCTCGTAGTTGGCCGCCCGAGCCGGTAAGCTTTTATTTTATGGGAAAGTACTTTATATCTTGTTGTTATTGCTCCAATTTTCGTCGATTGTTGCATTTACCGCTAACCGTTTTTTATTCATAAACGCTAGTTGTCGTCGGGTACGGTATGTGACCGCGAATGCACGTGAGCCTGTCATATGACTTTTGCTTTGTGCCAGGTCTGTCATATGACCATTAACGCACTTTGAGCCCGTTATATGGCTTTTGTTTTGTGCTAGGTACGTCATATGACCGTTAATGCACTTTGAGCTTGTCATATGGCTTTTGTTTTGTGCTTGAGTCCGTCATATGACCGTTAACGCACTTTGAGCTGTCATATGACTTTTGTTTTGTGCTAGGTCCGTCATATGACCGTTAACGCACTTTGAGCTGTCATATGGCTTTTGTTTTCAATTTATTGACTGTCATATGGTCGATTAATATACATGAGAATAATAAGATGATTGATGAATTGCTAGCGGAGGCTTGTATTATTTATGTAATGAAAAGTGGCTCTCGGTCTATTACATCTCCTGGATCAAACATAGTATTTCTTTAGGACGCTAGCATTCCAACAGTTCTTAAGCTCCTTGTCATCCATGGTTTTTAGGATGAAAGGGCGGAAGCAATCTTCTTAGCTATGACGTAAGGACCTTCCCGATTAGCGGTCGGCTTCCCTTCGTTATGCGCCTTCTTAGGTGGTAGCGTTCTGCGAAGGACTAGGTCGCCAACATCTAACGGCCTTTCTTGGACTTTCTTATTGTAAGCCTTCTTTGATTCTATCTTTATGCAATTGCTCTCGGTTCGCCATGAGCCTTGTTTTCGCGAAAAAGTATAGGTTTTCCCCGAGTGCTTGGTCGTTTCTTTGAAGGTCTTGGTGCTTGATCCGGTAAGAGGGTAAGCCTACCTCAACCGGTAGCACCGCTTCTGCACCAAAGGCCAGCTTGAAAGGGCTTTCTCTCGTCGCTTCCTTCTCTGTTGTTCTATTTGACCATAGCACTGCTTAGGCACCATATCGGGCCATCCTCCTTTGAATTCATCTAGCTTTTTCTTCAAGGCATTTAAGATTTGTTTGTTCGCGGCCTCTGGCTTGTCCGTTGCTCAGGGATGGCAAACGGGCTGAGTATGCAAACTTCACGCGAAACTCGTTAGAAAAGCTTGTATGGGACGACAATCAAATTGAACGCCATGGTCGAAGACGATAGCGGTGGGAATCCCAAATCTTGTCATAATGTTCTGCCAGATGAATTTCTTGACCTGATTTACCTTGATTTTAGCTGTCGGTTCTGCCTCTATCCACTTTGTAAAGTAGTCAATGCCCACTATTAGGAATCTCCTCCCTCCAGATTCTTTGTGGTGAATGGTCCCGGGATGTCCATTCCCCACTAGGCAAAAAATTGGGCATAAGATAAGTACGCAAATCATTTGCGGCTGTTGATGACTAGGGCATATCTCGGCATTTGTCGCACCTCTTAACATAACCCTGGGCATCCGTCGGCATACTCGACAATAGAACCCGGCTCTTAGTGCCTTCAATGCTAGGGCTTTACCTTGATGTGATTGCGAAATACCTTCATGTATTTCTTCCGGAATCTTCGCGGATTCCCATGCGGTTGCACACTTAAACAGAGGCGGGATCGAACGATTTCTTGTACGGCTCATTCGATATATGACGTACCGCCTGGCTTGTCGCTTCGGTTTCTTGGCGGACGAAGGATCATTGGGAAGCGTCCCCGATCGGCTTATACGCCACCAGCTCACTAATCCACTCCCCTTACTGATTTATGCTGTTGACGGTCACAATTTGCTCTGTGATGCTCTTTTCCTTCAAGATGTCCACCGTGACGGTTCTCTCGATGCTAAATGAGTCAGAACTTGCTAATTTAGACAATGCGTCCGCTTTCGTGTTCTCGGCCCTAGGTATTGCTTGAATCTCAAAGTGATTCAATTGAGCTATTAACTCCTTGGCCTTCTCCACGTACTTCATCATGTTGGCCTCTCGACTTCAAATTCTCCTCTTAGCTAGCCGCTAACCAAGCGTGAGTCTGTCTTCAAGAGTACTTTCTTAGCGCCGCCAAACACATTCTCAAGCCCGCAATTCTTTGCTTCATATTATGCTTCATTGTTTGGCCGGGAAAGCAAACTTGATGGCGCATCGATATGAATTTCCCTCGGGCGATCATCACTATACGGCCAGGATCGCTAACGGACGATCGAATCAACTTCCGAAGCTCTCGACTTCCTTTTGCTCTACTTCTTCTTCCTCATATGAGGCTTCCACGATAAAAAATGCGCGGGGCTGCGCTTTGATAGCGGTCTCGGGCTTTTATCTTGTATATCATACTCCGATAGCTCAACGGCCCATTTCGTAGTAGCGGAACTATCCATCTTTTTGCAATGCCTTTTCTAGCGGGTGATTGGTTAGAACTTGAATGGGATGGCAATCAAGTATGGCCTGAGCTTCCTGGACGGCGATTATCACGGCTAAAGCCATTTTCTCGACCAATTGATAACGGTCTCCGGGCTCAGTTAAGGATGTGGCTGACGAAGTATATTAAGGCTGCTCTTTCTTCTTCTTTTCTCCACCAATAACACGGCTGGCTGTTTCGGTGGCCAGAAATATACAACCGCAATACGTCTCAGTCTCGGGCCTTGTGATGGTGGGTAGCTTTTTCAAATGCGCTTTCTTTACCTAGTGAATGCTTTGCTTTGCTCCTCTCCCCACTCGAATTTCTTATTTCCTCTTAGCGGTCAAAGAAAAGCAAAGCCTTGTTCTTGATTTTGAAATGAATCGAGTGAGGGCCGCCATTCTCCTCGTTAGCCTCGAATGTCTTTGACGCTTTTTGGCTCGGGTAGTCGACAATAGCTTGAACTTTGTCTTGGTTTGCATCAATCCCTCTCTTACTTACCAAAAAAGCCTAAAAAACTTCCCTGCTCTCACCCTAAAGACACATTTCTTTGGGTTGAGCTTCATCTTATATTTCCTCAACGTTCTAAAAGTTTCTTCCAAGTCGTCTAGGTGTTCGCGGTCAGTTTTACTTTTGACGATGGAGTCGTCAACATATGCCTCGATGTTTCTCCCCCTCTGATCCGCGAATACCTTGTCGACCAGCTTTTGATAGGTTGCTCCGCATTACGGAGCCCAAACGGCATTGCCTTGTAGTTGTACACGCCACAATCCGTGATGAATGTTGCCTTCTTCTATCGGCCTCCCGGAAAACTAATTTGGTGATAGCCCGAGAACGCATCCATAAAGGCGAGCGGTGCGTGACCAGCTAGTAGAGTCTACTAGCTGGTCGATTCTTGGTAACGGATAGCAGTCCTTTGGGCAGGCTCTATTAAGGTCCGTGAAGTCGACACACATCCTCCACTAACCGTTAGCTTTTTTCACCATAACCACATTTGCCAACCATTCTGGGTAATCACATGGCTCAATGAAATCGGTCGCCAGCAGCTTATCAACTTCCTCTTTGATGGCCTTGTTCTTTTCGGCCGAAAAATTCCGCTTCTTTTTGCTTGATAGGGCGGACCAGTCTTTGCCAACATTTAGACGATGTACCATCATGGTCGGGTCTATTCCCAGGCATCTCATCCGCCGAGAATGCGAATACATCGGGCGTTTTCTCTTAGGAGAGTCACCGGGTTGACCACGACCTTTGGGTCCATGTCCGGTTCGACGCCCACCGGTTCTCCTGGATCTTACGCCAACATCTCTGCTTTGTTTCTCCGTCCGTCTTGGGCCTCGGCGTATCGTCGGGCCTAGATTCCAACTCTTCCATTGAAACTTCTTTCATCTCCTCATCCCCTTCTCGGACTCATCCTCGTTTGCCGAGCTCTCCTCCGAGCTCACCTTGCTTCCGAGTTGGCGGATTCGAGATCTTCTACTGAATTCTTCTTACTAATTTGCTTTAAAGCTGTTAGGTAGCATGATTTTTCCATCTCTTAATTTCCTCTTAATTTTGTTGTTGCCCCCAGATTGGAAACATACGGCATGGTAAGATGGTAAGTTGACACGACTCCTTGGACGTCATGGATGAAAGGGCGTCCAATAGTGCATTGTAAGCTCCCGGTACGTCAACTACCAAAATTTCGCCATTACATCCCCGACGTTCTCATCTTCTCCTACCCCCGCAGGTAGGGTTATTAAACCTATCGGAATCACGGACACCCCGTGAAACCTATCACTTAGGGTAGCGGACGGAGCTTCGGATGCTCTGACGATCATCGGCTTCTCAAAAGTTGAGAAGTAAGTATATTTGCGGAACTTCCTCCGTCTACCGGATTCTATGAATTAGGCAGGTTTGACACCTTCAGTGTGACCACCAGAGGGTCGTCATGAGGGTAGACGACGTGCTTCACGTCCTCCACAGTAAAAGACATGGCGGGCATTACTGGCGGCCTTCTCCATTGCATGCTTTTGTTGAAATTGACCTGATGCCTGAATTCTTTTAGGATGGCCTTTGCTCCGCTCATGCTACCGCCATGAATCGGACCGCCACTTATAACGTGAATTTCAGAGATCGCGATTGCACATTACGGTTATTTGGCTTTACCATGCCTCCTTCCTTTGGCGAGTCTTGTCTTGAGTGAAGTATCCCCGGTCTTATCGGATCCTCCAGATTATCCTTCAAATGTCTACGGTTCTCGGTAGAGTAGTATGTGATCCCCGTGAAAGTCGCACCACTTGCTCATATCACGGTTTTTGTGAAACATTTGCTTTGGACGTTGCCATTTATCATTGTCCTTGTTCATCGATATATCGAGCTCTTGAGGTCGTGAGTTGCGTATATGCATCGAACTTATCTTTGTACTCAAATCTTTCGCGGTCATTCTTCTCGCGGTCATTTCCTTTCTTGACCACATTTGACTCCTGTTTTCTTTCATCTCGGCCGCGATCATTTTCGCGACCCTTTTCTTTCTTTTGCTTATCATCCTTCTTCTTTTCAGGTTCGCGACTTTGGCCGCTCGCGGCCCTGTCAAACTCTTCACCCCGATAAAATCGTTGGCCTTCTTCAAGGCGGCTCTAAGGATGTGAAAGTTTTACGACCCAGGTAGCTCACGAACCGGCACCCTCCTCGACTGTCATTAGAGCTGGGACGGCCACGTCTTGTTGAAGACGGGGAATAGTGACCGCCTCGGCATTAAAACGGCCAACGAAATCTCGCAGGCCTCATTCTCACGCCGCTTGATAGATAACAACTCGCCAGTGGTGCGCTCACGGCGCCTGTTACTCACGAAGTGAGTGTTGAACATAGACGAAAGCTGAGAAAAACTAGAAACGTTACCAGCCTGGATACTCTTAAACCATGTCTGGGCAATCCCGATCGAGTAGACGGAAAAACTTTACACCGGATAAGCGTCCCACTGCGTGTATAGATACATATGCCCTTCATAGGACGCGACATGGTCATCCAGGATCGACGTGCCGTCATATTTGCGGGACGGCATCTTGATCCTTGGCATAGGGTGGTTCAAGATTTCGGAATGAAGAAAGACAGCTTAGGTTTAATCAACAAATGACCGCCAGCGGAATAGTTGCTTATACCGTTGGTGCTATATTCTCGATGGGAACGGCTTTGATGCTCATCCTCAGAATTGTTGAGATCCTCTGTCTCTAGGAGTGCTTCTTCATACTCTGGGTCCTCAATTTGCCTTTCCATCTGGCGTCCCTCTTGAGTGAAAGTCCGCATTCTCCTCACGGGGGTGCCATCGACGTTGCGACCATTCACGGTCGACATCCGCCTACGAACTTGCCAACCCTCGCATTAGGAGTGGGGGGGTGTTGTTAGGGCGAGGAGTAACCGCTTGTAACATTTGGATGAAAGACGCTACGGTTTGTAGGCTGCTCGAGAGAGAATTGACTTAATTGAGCCGAGGTTAAATGATCCGCTACCGGTGTTTACCCGAGACACATTGTTCCCGGGGAGTTTCTTTGTTCATTAACGTTCTCGGCCATCCTCGATGTTGAGCGAGGTGCACCGAGTGGTGCTGGAAATGATGGGTGTAGATCCACGACCAGGTTTCAAACTACGACGGATCACGATTTGTCATTGTTTGCTCTTTCCATGATAGCGTTCACAAAGATGGGAGGCCCCTCCTTCTAGCGCTAAGTTGTTTCGGTTGAGAAACGGTTGACGATCTTGAAAAGAATCCGTCAAGGATTGGAGTTGGCGTCCGCTGGTGAATAGCTGCACAAGAGGCAAACGTGAACTACCCTCGGGGGGGATGCGAGGAAACCCCCTCCGACGCTCAAGTCAGCACGTGTCCAAATAGGATTTAGAGAGAGAAAGTAGAGAGAGAGAGATAAGAATTCTGAGTGTGAGAGAATGTACCTACAGAATAGTACCATTTGGCTATTTATAGAAGTACTATTCCTCTGACAGGGTGCGTAATCCTTTTACACGTGTACGGCGGTGGTGCGTTTGACAGTTGGGAAGATTCCCTTATTTTGTCTTGTTGGGCGACCGCCAGCGTTGTCGGACCACGTCAATGAACTGACTTGTTAGAGCAATAGGCGACACTTACAATATTCGCGTCCGTCATTGTGTTCGCGGACTCCTCATGGGGGTCCGCTAACGTACTTGGGTTATACCCATACAGTTATATTCTTACACACTAACCTAAATTTCAAAAACAAGATTGTATCATATTCTTTATAAGTAATTATATATTTGCATATATGTATTCTATTGAAACCGAAAGTTATTTTGATGAATAATTCATATTACAATTTAGTATCGTTGAAAATTTAAAAGGAACTCGAATATCACATTGGTAAATGATACGATGTATCACCCGAGCCAACAACTAGTTTATAAATAAATTTCCTATGGTAATGTTGGTTCTCACCGAACACCTTGTTTTTTCCATCGAATTTTTATTGTCGTCCGTTTCTGTTATTCTAGTATGAACACTAGACCAACTACAAGAGGGGGTGAATTGTAGTTGAGGAGAAATTTTCAATTTGTAATGCGGAATTAAAACAAACTTGAAAGTAGAAAGAGACAAGCACGCGAGATTTTTACAAGGAAAACTTCATAGGCCCAATAGGAAGAAAAACCTTGACCACGAGGGATTTTGACTCAAACTCTCTTTACTATAATAGGCCAAAAGACTCTCTTTTACAACCTATTAATGGACCTTCTCTGTTCCTCTAGGAACTTGTTCCCCAGTCACTCAGTTCCCCCTGAACTGATGACACTCACTTTGACTTCACTCGAAGTCTTCTCTCTCTTGAATACAAGGATATTCTCTGAATTTTCTCTCACCCACACACTATAAATATTATAATAATAAGTATGTTGAATGTAAGAGGAATTTACAAGAAAAACTTTCTAAGTATAGATTGACTTTTTGTGCTTGAAAGTTCTTAAGTTTTTCTTCGAATAATCTCCTTCTTATATAGTCTTTGCAAATCTTCTTCTATTGGTCATGTTGTGCTCCATGTTCTCCTCAAATAGCGTGAGTGGAGTAATGGAGATCATGGCTCGATTTTCATTGCACTTCCTCCACACTTTTTGCAACGGAAATAAACTACCTTCCACTATCCGTTAGTGGGAGAATTTCCAGTAAGTAATATGCAGGTTCATGGAATTTGTTAGAGAGCTTCAAGGAGTTAGTTCCACAAAATCAGCCACGCCTATTCCAACTGATCTTCACGCACTAAAAACAATAACAAAAATATCTATTAACTTGAAGAATCTTTTATTCAAAGATTCTAAGTTACTAGAATATTAAACATACCATATGATAAAAATTCAAAGTGCATAAAATAATATCTTGACTTAGATTAAATAAATAATCTTTCTCCACAAGATATAAATGCAAAATTAAACATTACATTATTTTTGGTATTTTATATTTCTCGCAAAATAAAAAATATATAGTAAAATTAACCTAAGTATTTGGTATCATCAAAACATGGAATACAACAGTTTCTCTTTTGGATACTTAAGTATTTGAGGCATGAGTATGACGTTCGGTTACTATTGGCATTTACCTGGTTTTTATAACTAGTTGAGATCGTCTCTTGTCTCGTTTAATGTCTCATTTTGTATTCCAACCGTCTTTTTCTTCCAACACATTATCAAAATTGATGATATGCCACTAGGAAAAGAGGTTAGGCTATCAAATGAGACAAGGATTAGAACTGTAAGATTATCTTTTAGCCATGATTACATATAAATCTATTAACAACCATTTAATTCATTTTATTAGAGCATCTACAATGGGCTAGTTGGTCTTGGTTAGTCTTGGAGCTTTTTTCTTTCTCTCTCCTTTCCTCCTCCTTACACCTCACATCCCACTAAAACTCCCACCAACTCATCCTTTTTTTCTCACAATGGTTTGGTTGGTCTTGGTTTTTCTATTTCTCTCTCCTACTTTTACCATACCCCGCCATATACTCTCTCTCCTACTCAATGTTTATTTTTAATGAAATATATGATCTAAATTAATAAAAGCTAATTAAATTACGTTAAATTAAATTACGTTAAAAGCTAATTAGCTAATTAGCTAATTAGCTTACGTTAAATTAAATTAGTGTTAACTTGAAATTATAGTAACTATGTATTAATTAAGCTTACGTTAAATTAAATTACGTTAACTTGAAATTATAAATTAAAAACAACGAACACATTATATAAGATAAATAATTTAAAAACACAGTATACATGATAATTTGATACATAAAGATAGATAATTTAAAACACACAAATACATGATAATTTGATACATAAAGATAGATAATTTAAAACACACAAATACATGAAATTTGAAATTACTTAAACCATAAGCAATTCAATAAAAGTTACTTAATCAACTTGACGATTAGGCCCAAACTTACGCCATATGTGTTCAACCAAGTTATTTTTTAGTGAGATGTGAGTTTCTCAGTCTCGCATCTCGGATCTTCTCTCCATGTATGCACCTAAATTTCGCGCCTCGAGTCTTCCGTTGTGCACAACGAATGAGTCTCCTCCCGGCTTAGTTAGATGACCCCTCGTTATTTTGAGTTTGAACTTGATCATATTCGTTCGGATCTCGGTAATTTTGATAAGTATCACGCTCATCTTCAACAATCATATTGTGCATGATGATACATGCCATGATTATTTTCCCACAATATGTCCTTATCCCACGCGAGAGCGGGTTTGCGAATGATTGCAAATCTAGCTTGCAATACCCAGAATGCACGCTACACATCTTTTCTAACGGTTTCTTGTGTTGTGTGAATAATCTTTGTTTGGGGGTTTGGGGGAGCTTTATTGCGGGGATGAATAATTCTTCCGGTTCCGGTGCATGCAATCGATGCTTTCCCGTCATGCCCAGGAAGCCACGACACTCGCCTTCATGTAGGAGACGCTCAATGTCATTCGCATTTGCCTTCCTCAAGTATTCGAGTCCAAATCTAGCAACAACCCCTTCGACAAAAATGAAGAAGGCATTCTCTAGCGGTACTTGAAGGCAATTTTCAGGTACTCGTCAACAAGATCGAGGATGAACCATATGCCGACATCCCATGGCCGTGTGCATTTTTGGAGTGTAGATGCACCCATCCTTCCCAAGTAGCATCCGGTTTTGCGTAAAGAACTCATCATCTTGTTTGTTACACCTTCGACAATACGAAGGAAAACATGCTTGTGCATACGAAACCTTCGTGGAAAAATATTCTCGGGGTACAGAGGTTCGTTCTTTGAAATAGTCATGAAACAATCTTTCATGAGCTTCCTCACGTTCCCTATGCATATATTTTTCTAGTGCGGGGTACAATTTCTTCTTCGTTTTGTTGCTCGGCATCAACGGGACTTGACTCCATTCTATGTAATCTTGAACCATGTAATTAAAAAATTGAACTCGAACTAGAAGAACTTGAATCATAGTTAATTTTGGAGATACGTTGATTGAAGTGGTGTTTTTCTAGAAAATAAGAGATTGAGAAGAAAAAAGTGGATGAAGTTGTGATTTTATGGTTGAAGTTATGTTCTATTATGGAGGAAAAATCCATCATATGTACATAACAATAATTCACTTACGTGGTTAGACATATCAATGCAATGTAGGAGTTGTCAATTCAATGCAATGTAGGAGTAGACAATTCATCTGATAATGTAGAAGAGTAGACAATTCAATGCGGCACTATGTGTCAGTACTATTCAATGTACGGTAAGTAGACAATTCAATGCGATACTATTTGTGACATTATTCAATAATAATAATAATAATAATTATAATAATAATAATAAGTAGAATAATAATGAAAACGATTATGAGATGATATTAATAATTATAATGATAATGAAAACGTACATTCATAATCCAAAGTTACGACACATACACATTCATAATTAAAGTACGACACAACTTAATTGCAAACTAAAACCAATTAAAAACATAAACACTAACTAAACATATTTATCCTTAAATTGTGGCTTAAGTTTTTCATAAATCTCTCTCATTGGATCGAGGAAGTTTAGCCATTAATGCAAGTCAAAATTTGAACTTTCTATCTTCCTCTTTCGTTGATTCTCTCAAGGCATCACGCTCCTTTTGATACTCAAGCAAATCTTCTCCCCAAACTAATCCTCCACGTAAATTCAGAAGAGGATGGAGATGGAGAGCTGGATATTGGGGCTTTTTCTCCTACTCTAACTTTCTTGACGTCGTCAGGCGTTTTGAGCTCGCACCTTCGTGTGGACCGGGCCGTTTTGAGCTTCCGCGCTCATTTGGGTGCCATCTGCCCATTTGTCATAGTGTTTGCATAACATTCCATGCGTGCTCCAATGTAAATCGGGGCCCGTGATGGTCATTATCCACGTCTCACGGGCCCGGTCAGCAAGACATCTTCTTCATTGCGGTCGGACCCTTTCTTCCTTTTCGCCTCGCAGTATATATCCCGACCCATGCATTCACATCTCCGTTGATTTTTTCCAACGACTAGTAAGAGCTTTGAAAGTCCTTGGGCGTAAAGTTGGATTGAGTCGTGGTGACTCTTCCACACTATCAAATCGAACCCCAAAACCATCACCATTTTGGTCGGTTCCCTTCAACACATCTCCTCCGCACTCTAGATACGCCGAAATGAGTGCATGATCTTCATCTCGCACTCCATTGAAACTTTGGTGTTGTGGCTTTTTTGAAGAAGGAGTGTTTTGAATTTCTTTGTGATTGGATTTCAACTACATGCGTTTTGAGGTTGTTCATGTTGTTGTGAAATATGTTGGGATATAGGAAAAGATGGTTGAGCTTGTTGTTGGGATAGATGATTAGAACTTTGTGGAGATTGTTGTGTAGCTTGTTGAGAATTTTGGTAATTGATTGGCTTTGGAAAACATAAACATTCTTTGGAATTCGGATTTTGTAGCAAACTTGGATCGATTTGGAAATTATTTTGGGATTTTGTGGGTGGTTTGGATTATTTTGGGAGTAATTAGGATTATTTGAATCCATAATATTGACTTAGTTTAAGTAATATTAGGTAGGAGAGAGTAATTAGAAAAAAATATATTAGGAAAAGTGTGGTAAAATATATGAAATTTGGGCTCATTTATAGATAAAAATATTTTATAGCCGTTATTGTAATTTTTTTTTTATTTTAACTTGGTTTTTTTATTAAAGTTATAAATTTTTATAACGTTATAAAGTATCTAGTTGAACTACAAAGAAAGAGGGAGGGAAGTTTACGGCTTCATCATGCGTACGTAGCAGAGTGATTTCTCGCTCGGTGGGGGTCGACGCGCGTCGGACCCGCGACATCAAATCGGCTCAACCGTTTCTTGTTTGCGTGGCAGTGTACTCTCCCGCTATCTTTCCTTCTCCCTTTCTTAAACTCGAGCGTTTTGGATTTTTAAAAAAATTTGGGCGCGACTTTATACGCCACGCGGCGCTTTTTACTCATCCCAAAGCGCCATCAGAGAGTGCTGACAGTGCGGAACTCCTAGACCAACCAGCTCCAAGGACCAAGTGCCCCAATGGTTAAACTAAGTAAAACTAGTTTTACTATTTGCTAGACCAACTAAAACTAGACCATTGTAGATGCTCTTAGAGGGAGAATATGCTTTGTTTAAGCTTGTTTTGGTTTGATATATTACAAAGTATGGTTTTTTAATCATTTTTATTTTCAAGCACTCTTTGTCTGGTTAGCCGATTTGATTTGTCTTTTTGTTGAGTTCATGAAGTTGGGTGTTTGTGAGTGGTTATTATGAAATCTTGGTCGCCAACGGTGTTTGTCATCCTATGTCACACCAACGGCGATATTCATTTACAATATGTTCTTTTCAGTTATTACGCATGTTCTTATACTCTTGAGATTTACGTTTTTTTAATTTTTAAATTGTGTGTTCTTTTTATCTTGAAAAGTTGTTGGAAAAAGTTCATGTTCTTTTATATTAATGGTATGTTCTTTCGAAAAATGAGCACTATGCACTCTAGTGCATAATCCATGTTTTGCATATATAGAGAAGAGATTGAAAGCTAGAAACCCCATAAAAAGACCAAAGCCTACAAAAAAGATTACAGAAAGAAAAAAGGAAATGAAGGCACACCCTTTACCTTTGATACTACCAAGAAGAACTTTGCTGTTGGTTGTTATAGTTGTAATAATGCCACGACTTGGCATGGGTAACGAAGAAACAGACCATATGGCGATTCGTGCAGCCAGCTGAACAGACTCTTCTCTTTATATATATCACTGTTGGCCATCAAGAGCCAACTGACCGATCAACATCCTGAGGAGGGAGTTTTGCGCTCCTGGAATCACTCTCTTCCCCATTGTTTTTGGGATGGTGTGACATGTGGGCATAAACACATAAGAGAATGTTGTGTTAGATCTTTATGCGAGAGGTTTAGCAGGAACCAGAGGCATATCTAGCTAGACAGGGCGAAGGGGGTACTGTAGTACCTCCAAAGTAAAATTTTTTTTTTGTGAAATTATTAAAAAAAAAAACGGTTTTTTCACCATATACCCCCAACAAATTGAAAATTTATTATATATCCTAATGTTTGGAAATTCACCATATACTTTGAGTTTTCAAAGCTGTTCACTACACTACCTTTTGCTAACGGATGTTAACTTTGCGTTAGTTTTATTTGCGTTTTGCCACCATTATCCCCTAACCCTAACTCTAACCCTTAATACAAACCCTAATGCCTAATTAACCTAACCCCCCCAAACACTAACCTAATTAACCTAACCCACTTCTAACCCTAACAAGTTACCCTCCCCTGCCATCCCTGCCCCGACCCCTTTACCGCTCCCCCTTGCCCGGCCCACCACACCCCCCTCCCCCTGCCATCCCCCTGACCCTTCACCCCCACCACCACCCCGCTCCCCTGCCGTCCCCCTGCTCGCCCCCCTGCACCTCCCCTTCCTTCCACTCGCCCCGCTCCCCACGGCGGCAACCCCCACCCCCTTCCTTTCCTCGCCCCGCTTCCGCGGCAGCAAGCCCGGCCCCCGCACCCTTCCTTCGCCCCCCCTCACCCAGCGCTGAATCCCCTTCACCCCTTCCTTCCTGCCTCTCTCCCCGCGCTATAAAGAACGCCGAAACTTCAAATCCTAAATTCTCCATTAACATTCAACAATGGTGAAACCCTAATTCTCTAACGGCTCATCAAGAACTTCCAAAACCTTTAGATTTCCTAGTCGAACTTGATGGAATTAGGGTTAGGGCTTTGTTTGGTGGTGGTCAGTGGTGATAATTTGATTTTTTGAGGTCGGAATGTTGAAAGTGCGAGAGATGAATTTTGCGCGGAGAATGGGATTTTCGAAGGGGGCGGCAGTAGAGGAAATTCAAGGGGGGCTACGGGATTTTC